>CAUYRT010039729.1:0-107093 GCA_963574885.1 Lepilemur ruficaudatus
ACTTAGTTGGCCAATTAATTTGTTTCTATTATTAGTAGAGACGGGGTCTTGCTCTTGCTCAGGCTGGTTTCGAACTCCTGACCTTGAGCGATCCGCCCGCCTCGGCCTCCCAGAGTGCTAGGATTACAGGCGTGAGCCACCGCGCCTGGCCTTCATGGTCTGTTTTGATTCTAAAACATGTGCTTTTTGATTACGTTACACTGCCTCTCTAGCTGAGTGAGTTTTAATCACTAGCTGTTAGAGTTTTTTTTAAAAAATTAACTTTTTGTTTGAATGGGTTGTCTCAATCTCTAGTTGATGGGGTTTTAAAAATAAGAAAATAACTTGTTTCGGGCGATGGCTCCCAAATGTGACTTGTAGTTAGTTTCTGCATTTTATAATTGCTTGTAGCTTCTTGGGGGCTGAGTGACCAAGTTCGATCAGCTTCTGTAAACTGTGCAGAGAGTAGATGGATTTAGACTCAGCCCAGAATCCACAGCCCCACAAGGAAAAATTTCCACTGGCAACATGCATCTCCCTGGAATGAGAAATCTCCAGAAATGATCCGCAACATGCTGCCTTATCCCAGCTGCTTTGCCTGCTAAGACAGCTGGAACCAGTTTTTCCAAAGGCTCTTTCTCTCTCCTCGCCACGTGTGGTTTTGTGATACCGGCTTGGAAGAGTGAGAACCGGGCAGCAGCTGAGCCAGACCTGGGGACCCACCTGCCTCTGGGCTCTTGTTTCTTTTTGCTTTTTCTTTTACTCCCACTAACAACATCTAGAAGCACCCGTGACGTGAGCTAACTGAAGCCCTGCTCACTTCTTGGGTGAGGCTTCTAGGATGCTCCACTGGGCTCTTGTTTCTATTTATGGGCCCGAGGATGCCAAAAAACCAGGGTGTGACTTGCTGTGACGTCAGGCAATCGGACCTTTCTTCAGATTGGGCTGTGATTCATCTTTATTTTCGCAGATCACGTTAGAGCTATTACAGTAGGAGTTTTCATTTGAAATCTAATAATGGTTTAATCTGCCATCTGGAGTCTGTGTTCTTTGTACTTTTTATTGTTCATGACTAAGACTGGTGTGTGTGTGTGTGTGTGTGTGTGTTGGGAGGGGGGTGACAATATTGCTAACATCCGCCTCCCGTTTCTGTGAGCCTCATTTTCTTTGCTTTGGCTTCTGCTGGAGGCTGAAAATGGGATGCTGCTTTTAGAGAGATCACACTTTCAATTCTTTTTCTTCCTTTTTATTTAGGATGAAATTATTTTATTTTATTTTATTTTATTTTATTTTATTTTATTTTATTTTATTTTATTTTTTGAGACAGAGTCTCTCTCTGTCTCCCTGCCTGGAGTACAGTGGTGTCATCACAGCTCACTGCAATCTCAAACTCCTAGGCTCAAGCGATCCTCTTGCCTTGGCCTCCCATGTAGCTGGGACTACAGGTGCCACGCCTGGCTAATTTTTCTATTTTTAATAGAGACAGGCCAAAATTTTTATTTTAAGTAGCTTCCTAGATGCACAACATGCAGATATTTTCAGTTTCAAACTTTATGACATAGATTTTGTCTTGTTTAGCATAGAATTGGACACTGGTTTCAGAAATGTTTTAAATATTGAACACAGAAAAAAAGAATAAAATGGTTAAGGGATATTTGTTTTCTACTTTCATTAACAATTGAAAAATTGTTAAGTTTTACTCACCTCAGTAACAAGTAAATGTACACCACTTTTTTTTCCCCCCAAATCAATAATGTCTGAATTTTTAGTTTTCATCCAAATCCACCACCCCCACCCCAGCAATCAATCCTCTGTTTCTTATTGGTCTAGATTAGATTTTCCTGTTCTAGAGCTTCATATACATAGAATCAAATGGTAGGTCTTCTTTTGTGTCTGGCTTCTTTCACTTAGCATAATTTCTTCTTGAGTCAGTGTTCGTTATTTATGTGTTCCTTTTAACTGTCTTTCAATTTACCAATTCTCCTTCATCTTATTTTTTCTTGCAATTAATCCGTTGAAGAAGCTAAGCTGTTGACTTATGGAGTTTCCCTCATCCTGGATATTACGTATTGTGTTTTCCCCTGTGTTTCCTGCAAATTGGTAGCTGGATCCATAAAGCGTTCAGATCTGAGTTTGATCCTTTCTGCAGGACTTTAGGTTGTGTTTTATTTTTATCAGGGGCTGAGGAGGTTTGGGGTTGACGAACCGAATGACATCAGACAGGGTATAGCAGGAAGGCAGGTGATATTGGAATGGAAGGTAGGATAATTTTGGGAGCAAAACTCATTTAACCCACTCAAAGAATCCTCTCTGAGCCGTAGTGGGCAATATATACAGTCCTTTTGTTCCATGGACCTTGCAGCTTTGGGGACTTCAAGTCCCCATCTATTCCGCCAGCAAATATTGAGCATCTCCTATGTGCTAGGCACAGTATGAGGGACTGGGAATCCAAGGATGAATTGCATTCATTCAATTGGTGAATATATTTTAAGCTCCTAGTCTGTATGCAATCTCTGGCCCGGGGTCTGTGTGTAACCCTCACCCCAACATGATGAGGTGTGGATTATTTCCCTAATGAGGAAACCTGAGATCCAGCCTGGTTCTGGTCTTAGCTGTCCTCACCCTGAATGACCTTGTATCAGTTAGCACTGCTGTGTAACAAACAATACCAAACATTTCCTGACTTAAAGCAGCAAGTATTTATTATTTCTCCTAAAATTCTGTGGGTCTCCTGATCTGGGGCTAGATGGGCTGGGATGGCCTCAGTCACTGTCTAGTTGTTGGTTTAGTGTCAGCTGGAGTGATGGAGATGATTTGGCCATGTGCCCCTCATCCTCTACCAGGCTAGCCCAGGCTGCTACAAATGGCAGGGTACCAAGAGTAGCCAGAGAAGGGCAGACCCCATTGTGCAAGCATTTCTCAAGCCTCTGTTTGTATCCTGTTTCCTGTTGTCTCATTGGCCAACCAAAGTCACACAGTGAAGTTCAGGGAAGCCCATTGGCCAACAAAAGTCACACAGTGAAGACCTTGTGAAGCCCATTGGCCAACACATGTGCTGTTATCCCCATTCTACAGATGGGCAAAACTGAGTGCAGAGATACTGAGGAGCTTACCCAGCATCACACAGTCAGTACCTGGAGTCTCCTTCTTACCTCTGTGTGGTAACACTTCTGAGATCTCAGGCAAATAAAGTAACTGAATACCCACAAGCCTCAGTTTCTCCATCTGTCAAATGGGGTAGCAATACTTCCCTAAGGCTGTTGAGAAGGTTGTTTGGTCACATAGGTGGTGCTCACCAGTTAGTGTCTAACCCTTGAAGAATCTCACCATCAGAAAGCTCTGTTTCTCATCAAGATCCCATTCAGTTCCTGTTCTGGGGCAGCCGTTCTTCTCCGTGACCCAGGCAGGAGCTCTTGGCTGCCCTTCTGGGACCAACCCCCAAATATCTCCATTAGACCATCCCTGGGGTGTTCTATTTTTAGGATCCATTTCCCTTACATTTTCATCTTTGGGGAAATTCCTGGTGGTCACCCCTTTAGCCTGTTGAGCTGGGAACCGGCCCAACTGATTCTCCTCTGTGACCCCTCACCCCCAGCCTGATTTGGGGCCGGGCAATCCCATAGGCACCCCATGAATGTTGAAATGAGCTGGACACAGCCTTTTTTTGCACTCAGGGCGCTATTTAACATAGGACAAACCTTGATTCTGTGTTTCGTCTCTGGGGAGGTAACTTCACTTCTTCCTGTTTTATAAGATTGTTCTCCTACAGTTATTGGACACTGAGATTTGAAGGATTTGTATGGGATTTGAAGACAGAAGGATAAAACATCACAATTGATGCAAAGTTCTGACATTTGTTGGATCTTTACTATGTGCTAATGCTATGGAATGAATGTTTGCATCCTCCCACCCCCAGATTCATGTGTTGAAACCTACTCCCGAGCGTGATGGTATTAGGAGGTGGGGACTTCGGGAGGTGACGAGGTCATGAAGGTAGAGTCCTTACAAATGGGATTGGTGCTTTATCAGGGGCTGGTGAGACCAGAGTTCTCCTTTCTACTATGTGAGGACATACCTAGAAGGCGTCATCTGTGAACCAGAAACTGAGTTTTCACCAGACAACGAATTTGCCTTGATCTTGGACTCCCAAGCCTCTAGAACCGTGAGAAATAAATTTCTGGTTTTTATAAGCCACGCAGTGTATGGTATTTTGTTAGAGCAGCCCCAAGAGACTAAGACAGCTAATAAGCATATGCTGTTTCCTCATCATGAGCCTCTGGGGAAAACATCTTAGTCCCCCCATTTTATAGACAAGGGAAACTGGGGCACAGAGAAGGTAGCTTGATGGGAATCAAAGCTTCCCAACCTGCTGCATGCAGCGTGGCATGAACTCACCACGTGCAGCGCCATAGCGGACAGCGTGAACCCTGCCGATTCCCAGTGAGTCCCCCTACCCCAGGCTGCCTAACTGCCCATGGCTGACTTCTACCTGCCTGGCAGAGTGTCGTGGGAATTAATCGCGATGTGGAGCGTGGAGTGTGAAGCTCTTGTTTTTTCAGCTTTGTGAAATCCTGTGCAAATGTGAGCTGAAACCTAGCAGGGCTCCTGTCCTCCTACTTTGTTTTCTTTTTAATGGAACGAAGTCTGGGTTGCGTAACGCCTCTCTGAGCTGGAGGTGATGGAATCGGAAAGCAGGTATTGGGGATGTCACAGGAAGACAGGGCCCAATTACCAGTGACCTGAGGCTCTCGGATAGATTCTCTGAGCCCCCAACTGGGTTCTCTTATCTGACAGGTGCTTGTCTTGCTCTCCCTGTGCCTGGAGAGAGGGGTCCTTGTTGAGAAAATTCAAAACATAAGGACTGGGAGGGTGGCGGCAGGGTGCTTCCTGGGTGGGTGGCAGGTATTTTGGGTAAATCGAGTCAGGATTTTGTGTGTGGGCAGTGCATGAGTCTGGTGGCTCTGGGAAGGTGATGGATGGTCTCATTTGGAGAGTGGCTCAATGCCAGGGGACCAGACAAACACATGAGCCACGTGTCTTTATGCCAGACCTGCCCTGTGCCTAGTCCGAGGCTGAGCAGTAGGGGATACACCGTAGAAGGTGGCTAGACTTCATCCTCCGGGACCTCAGATTTTGGGGGACAAATCAAGCTCACCTTTATTTAATTTACTGTTCTTCGTTTGATTTGGAAAAATACTACAAATATATCATGTATCTCTCTACATCTATGTATCTATTAATACATCTATTATCTATCTATTACTAGATCTATAACATCTCTATATATCTATTAATATATAGGCTGAATTGTATCCCTCTGAAATTCATATGTTGAAGCCCTGATCCCTAATACCTCAGAATGTGGCTGTATTTGGACACAGGGTCTCTACAGAGGCAATTAAGATTAAATAAGGTCACATAAGTGGGCCCTAATCCAGCATGACTGGTGGCCTTATAAGAAGAGGAGGTTAGGACACAGAAGGGTGACCATGTGAGGAGACAGGAGGAAGACAGCCATCTACAAGCTGAGGAGAGAGGCCTCAGAAGACACCAACCCTGCCAACACCTTGATCTCAGATTTTTAGCCTCCATAACTGTGAGAAAATACATTTCTGTCGTTTAGGCCACCCACCCTGCTATACTTATGGAGCCTGAGCAAACTGATATACATATACACATACACACTCACAAATATATTAACGGGTGGGCATGTTTGTTTATTTTTACATATATGTATGTATGTATATATGTCTTTAGAGTGATACATATTTATTTAAAATAAAGTAATAAAATATTTATTATTGAAAGTAATAAGTGCACCACCATGCCAGGCTAATATTTTCTATTTTTAGCAGAGACAGGGTCTCACTCTTGCTCAGACTGGTCTCGAACTCCTGACGTCAGGCAATCCTCCCGCCTCAGCCTCCCAGAGTGCTGGGATTACAGGCGTGAGCACCACTGCGCCCAGCCCCTGTGTATATTTTGACACATAAGCTTGTATACATCAATGCCATATACAGGTTGAGTATCCCTTATCCAAAATGCTTGGGACCAGAAAAGTGTTCCAGATGTGGGATCTTTTTCTGATTTTGGAATATTTGCACATACATAATGAGGTATCCTGGGGATCGGACAGGTGTGGAACTTTCCACGTGTGGTGTCCTGTCAACACTCAGAATGCTTTGAAATTCAGAGCATTCAGGGTTTCAGATCTTGGGATTAGGGATGCTCAACCCGTACTATGCTTCTGGGGATTCTAAATATATGCATCAGTTGAAGCACGGTCTAGTTCTTGCTTAGCTTGTATTGTGCCTTTGGAATCTGCTGTGCATTTTGCACTGAGAGCACATTTCAATTCTTGCTGGTCACATTCCTAGTGCTCAAAAGCCGCACACGTGGCTGGTGGCAACCGTACTGGATGGCACAGCTCTGGTCTTTAAAATTACTCGGAGCTCGCCCTCATGACGTGCACACATTTTTTGTGTGCGATTATAATTTCTGTACAAGCTGCATGCATTCTTTAGCGGCATGCCTTTTTCCCCTCAGCCAATACGTTCTTTCAATGTATGTCTCTGGATATAGCAGGGTTAGCTTGTTCATTTTAAGTGCTACATAGTATCTTGTATGAATAGGCCACATTCTGTTTACCAGCTCCCTTCGCAAGGAGCATTGAGACTGTTTCCAGTTTGTTTCTTTTGTAAACAATGCTGCAATGAACATCTCGGGATGAATGTCCTCCCAGGCATCTGTGAATGGTTCTCCAGGATTGACCTTCAGAAATAAAGTTACTGGGCTATAGGGAATGTGCATTTTTAGGTATAGTATATACCTCTAAACTGGCCTCCACGGTGGCCGTAACAATATATAGTGTCACGCAATGTTGGGCAGCTGTCGTCCCCTTCCACCTGCAGAATTTCCTCATCTTCCCTATTAAACGCTGCCTCCCCATCTCCCTTCCCAGCCTCCAGCACCCACTATCCTACTTCCTGTCTCTGTGGACCTGACCTGACTCTAGGGACCTCCTATGAGTGGAATCACACAGGATTTGTCCTTTTGTGTCTGGCTTATTTCATGGAGCACGATGTCCTCGAGGCTCATTCATGTTGTGGCACGAGTCAGAACTTCCTTCCATTTTTAAGGCTAAATAAAGTTCTGTTGTGTGGCTGGACCACATTTCGTTTATCCTTTCTTCTGTTGATGGACGTTTGGGTTGTTTCCACCTTTTGGCTACTGTGACTAGTGCTGTCTGTTTGTGGCTGTCCAAGTGTTGGGGACAGATTGCAGCAGTGCAACCCCCTCTGTTAATTCAAGGAACTGAGGGACATTTTAGGCTCATGAGAGCCTCTGTAGGGAAGAGGGAGGGCAGGAAGCAGGGCTTCTCCACCCTGCACTCCTCTGTTCTTTGAAGGCTGAGACCAGCCTCGTGGCCGGGGTCCCCGTCCCTTCCAATCCCGGCTGCATCAGGGCAAAGCCTGTCTCCGCCTGTGGACGTTTTCCATGTTGATGTGGAATGTGGCGTTTGTCCAGGAAACTGGTGCTCTATTTTCCTCTGCTCTTTCATTTGTCGTTGAGTGTTGAGAGATGGAGAACCTCTTTAGTGTGGGAGGGAAAACAGTTATGGGTTTAATTTGTGCTTCCACGTTCGATCCCATCTCTTCCAATGATTTTAGGGTTTCTCGTCCAGGTCAATTCTGAGCCAAGACGATTCCTTTTCCATCCTTCCTCTGGCAAACCAACAAGTGCAAAAACAAGTCCGAGGAGAAAGGAGACCTTCCTTTCCCTTGTTGGTTTCGCACATAACTGAATGTTTTGTGATGAGAGGATAGAGCCCGTTACTCGTTTAATCGGCTCCAACTTGAAGGTCTGTTTTTTTTTATTATTTACTATCAACTTTATTGAGTTATAATTTGCATACAATAAAGTATATCCCTTTGGTATACTTTGGTTAAAAGGGCAATTTTGTATGTGTGCTTTAGCACAATTTAAGAAATTAAGCATGCCGTGGTGTGAGTTTTGATGAAAATGCACACCTGGCTAAACACCCCCACAATCAGGATATAGACTGTTCCCCAGCCTCAAAAGTCTTGGCAGTCAATTTCCCCTCTTCTGTTCACCCCGGGTATCCACTCCTCTGCACTCTGTCCTTATGCATTTGTTTTGCCTTTTCTAGAACTTCCTGTGAATGGAATCATCCAATATGTTGTTGACCTCTGAACAGCTCGGCGGTTAGGGCACTGAACCCCGTGCAGTCAAAAATCTGAGTATAACTTTTGACTCCCCCCAAAAACTTAGCTACCAGTAGCCTACTGTTGGCCGGAAGACTTACTGATAACATAAACAGTAGATGAACACGTAGTTTGTATGTATTATGCACTGTATGCTTACAGTAAAGCAGGCTAGAGAAAGGAAAATGTCATTCATTAAGACAATCACAAGGAAGAGAAAATATGTTTACTGTTCACGCAGTGGAAGCAGGTCAGCATAAATAAAGGGCTTCATCCTCGTCATCTTCACGTTGAGTAGGCTGAGGAAGAGGAGGAGGAAGAGGAGGGGCTGGTGTTGCCTTCTCAGGGGTGGCAGAGGCAGAAGAGGGGGAGGAGGTGACAAGGGAGGACAGAGAGGCGGCGCACTTGGTGTGACTGTTACTGAAAATACACCCATGTGGACGTGGGTCCCAGCCGTTCGAACCCACTTTGTGTCCTCTGTGTCTGGTGTCTTTTGTTCGGCGTGATGTTTTGAGAGTCATTCATGTGATTGCATTTATCAATAGCTCTTTCTTTCTTTCTTTGCTTTTTCTTTTTTCTTTTTTAGACAGAGTCTCCCTCTGTTGCCCGGGTTAGAGTGCAGTGGCATGATTATAGCTCACAGCAACCTCCAACTCCTGGGCTCAAGCAATCCTCCCGCCTCAGCCTCCCGAGTAGCTGAGACTACAGGCATGTGCCCGGCTAATTTTTCTCTTTTTTTATAGTGACAGGGTCTCGCTGTTGCTCAGGCTGGCCTCGAACTCCTGGCCTCCCTCCTCGGCCTCCTGAAGTGTTAGGATCACAGGCGGGAGCCACCATGCCCAGCTAATTCCTTTTTTTGTTACTCAGTGGCATTGCATCGTGTGGAGAGATAACACTTTGTTTTTCCGTTTTTACCTTTTGAGGGACATTTGGGTCGTTTTCAGTGTGTGGCTATTATGCTCACACTCTCTATGTATATTTGTGCGTGAGTCCTTGGGTAGGCAAATGCTTTCCTATCTCTTGGCTACAGACCCAGGAGCAAGGTGGATGAGTTTGGGCAGAAAGTGTGTGTAAGAAACTGTCAGACTAAGCCGTTGGCCTGTGTTCCGTTTGCACCAGCAATGCATGAGTGTTCTGGTTGCTCCACAACCTTGGCAACTCTTGGTGCAGTTAATCGATTTTAGCATCAGCCGTTCCAGTGAGTATGCCGTGGTGTCTCATTGTGGTTCTAATTTGCATTTCTCTGATGACTAATGATGTGCATCTTGCCACCTGGGTACTATTGACTGGCTTATGTTTTGTGGGGTGAATATTCAAACCTTAGCCCCATTTTTAAAAATGGGAGTGGGGTATTTTTCTCACTATCCACTTTGGAATCAATAACATTGTCAGAAATATTGTGAATATTTTCTCTCGTGTAGTGGCTTGGCCGTTTTCTTTGAAGAGCAGGCTGGTTTTCACAGGGTGCTGTTATTAATTTGATTAGCTCCAAGCTGGGGCTCTGAAAATCTTCCCTGAGACTCTAGCCCCAGACACATGGACACTTGCAGAATTTCAGTGCTAGAAATCCTCTTTCCTGTGAGAGCATGCATAGCAATAACTTTAGGATGGGTTTTCCTCTCTAAACACAGAAGTCAGAGTTTAAGGAGTTCTCAGCTGTATTTGGAGAGGTGGGAGCGTCAGGGTGGTCTCGTGACCCTCTCACGGTCCTTGGAGGCTGCACTGGCTGCAGGTTGAATCTTGCCTTGTTTTCAAGACTGTTGGCCGAGTTCGAAGTTCCGCAGGTGGGTGCTGAGGCAGAAGTTAGGGCCGATGGATCGAAAGTGCTGATTAAATATCAGTACTCATGACCATTTGGGAAAATTCTGTTTCCAGAGATATTTTTTTAAAAAGGATTTAAAAAAAAAAAAAACACTTTTTTTTCCATGATTCGAAGAAATGAAAGTATTTTGAAATCTCATCCTTAGATCCTGACACTCTGAAATGTTAATTTTCTCATCTTCATTTCTTCCAGGATATAGCGTATGGTTATGCGTCAGTACCCTCAGGGGGCTTGTTCCAGGATCCCTCTCATGGGGACCAAAATCCATGGATGCTCAAGTCCCTGATCTAAAATGGTGTATGTAGTATTCACAGATATAACCTGTGCACATCCTCCCATAGGCTGCAAGTCATCTCTATATGACTTATAATATTAATACTTGATACAATGATACAATGTGCATGCCTATGCAAATAATTGGC
Organism: Lepilemur ruficaudatus; assembly: GCA_963574885.1. NCBI lineage: Eukaryota > Metazoa > Chordata > Mammalia > Primates > Lepilemuridae > Lepilemur > Lepilemur ruficaudatus. The sequence continues at coordinate 10,449 of CAUYRT010039729.1, forward strand.
ATCCTGCATTTTTTAAATTGTTGTATTATTTTTATTATTCACCCCCCCCAAATATTTTTGATCTAGGGTTGGTTGAATCTGTGGATTCAGACCCTGCAGATATGAAGTGCCAGGTGTGTTGGAAAACACACAGACAGGAAGTACGTAGACATTTGCATAGTTTAGCAAACCGTGATAAAGGGAATCTGACTCAGGGTGAGTCGTGGAACAATCCCAGCTCCCTGGAACTTTCCCTGCTTGTTTCTTTCTAATCATAACTCCCTCCTCTCCCAGAGGTAACTTTTTTTTTTTTTTAGTGACCGCCCAGACTCTATTTTTAACAGCTAAATGTTGACCCAGGCACAAGCGCCGCACACATTTTGAATGCATCAACAGCGTTCTGCTCACGGCACAGAACTTTACTCCCCCTCATCAGCAGAATTTTTACTGCAACCTTTTTTGCTTTGTGTGTCGGGTACTTGGGCCTCTCTGTAAAGGTGCCATATTTCAGGCATTGCCCCTTATTAACTCTGGGCCCCTGGGCAAGTTCCTGGAATTCTCTGGGACCCCTCAGTTCCCTCATGTGTAAAATGGGAATCCAAATGTATCAGAAACTTGTGAGGGTCAAAGAAGACAATCCAGGAATGAACAACATGGTAGATACATTGTTGCCATTATAGTTACATTGTAGTTCCTCATGGTTACATTGTTGCTACTGTTACTCATTTTGGTTAAGTTTAGCAATGGAGATATTTAACAGTCAATAAAACGCACAGACCTTAAGTGTTCAGTTCAACACATTTTGACAAATACATACGCTTGTGTAACCACCATCAAAAACAAGGTTGAGAATGTTGTCCCAGCTTGGGGACAGTTCTCTCCTGCCCCTTTCTAGTGAATTCCTTCTCCCCCCAGGCATGTTGTGCGATTGTCACCTTTGTTATTCATTATTATTATTTTTTTTTAGTATATATATTTGAAAAGGAGAGTAAAGAAAGAAACGGGTAATAAAGGATTCTTGTCACTCTCAGCTTCTCACGCTGTTTATACAAAAAGTGAGGCGCGTGACCGAGTCTGAGACTCAGCTTAAGGAAAGTGCTGTTTGAAAAGCTGGAGAGAAGTTGGCAGCTCGTGGTGGACGTGGTTCACTGCCATGAGCAGTTAGGACTCAGAGAGCAAAGAATTTGAGGGTAAACGTGCACACACCGCAGCTTGCTGGGCGGCGGAGAGACAGCCCTGCCACCCAGCGACTTTGAATGCCGCGGCGACGACGCAAAGTGTTTGAACAAAAACAATACTCCCAGAAGCGAGTTCAGGATCAGGAGCTATTTCCCTCCCCCCACGTTGCTGAGCTGCCAGAATGTTCCACAGAGATCGCCTACTTCCTAGTTTCCTCGGCAGCTCAGGCTGTACTGAGTGAGCGGGCAATTCTGGGTTTCTGGAATTCGGAGGGCTGGTGTTTGAGTCCTGGCTCCGGGAAAAGGAGTAGGTTTCCCCCATGGCCGGAGCCAGGCTGGGGAGGCTGGGAGCTTTTAAAAGCCAGAGCTCCGGCTGCAGACACGTGCTTCTTTGGCAATGGCTTTGTTGAAAACACATTCCCTAGATAGTTTCTCTTCTGCATAGACCTCTGAGGTTCTTGGGCGTGCTGGGGGAATGCAGTGAGAAGAACAGTCTGATTTAGCCTCTCCTAGGGAAGGCCCCAGCTGACGTTTCTAGAGGGTGGAGTACCGTGCGGTGAGCTGGGCACTTTGTGTCCCACCAGCTCCTCCGTGTCGCAAAGAGGTGGACACCACTATGATTCCCAATTTGTGGAGGAAGAAATTGAAGCCGAGAGAAGTCAGTACCACGCCAAGATGCGCCGCAGCCCCTGCTGTGAGCTCACAACATGACCTGAACCTACAGCTGGAAACATTTCTCCCCTGGAAACATTCTTCCCCCGCCCCAATCAGTCACCGAATCCTGTCCCTTTAACTCCCTAAATGGCCTTCGAATCTGTCTTCCCTACCCAGCCTGCTGATTCATTGACATTGCATTCTATCCACATGCTATGTGCCAGGTACTGTTCTAGGCTCTAAAGATGTGGCCACGAATAATATGGATGAAACGTCCTGCCCTTGTGAGGCTGACATTCTAGCAGGGAAAGGATGGGTGCTGTTAACAAGCTATAAGTCAGGGCCAGGCAAGATGGCTCATGCCTATAATCACAGCACTTTTGGAGGCTGAGGCAGGAGGATCGCTTGAGGCCAGGAATTTGAGACCAGCCCTAGCAACATAGTGAGACCCTGTCTGTACAAAAAAATGAAATAAAAAAAAAAAAAACAGCCAGATGAGGTAGCACACGCCTATAGTCCTAGCTATCAGGAGGCTGAGGCAGGAGGATCGCTTGAGCCCAGGAGGTGGAGGCTGCAGTGAGCTATGATCACACCACTGCACTGCAGCCCAGATGACAAAGCAAGACTCTGTCTCAAAAAAAAAAAAAAAAAAAAAAGCCCAATAAACTGTGTGCCAATGTGATACCACGTCATGTACACCGGGATAGCTATTATCATAAAAACAGAAAATAACAAATGTCGATGAGGCTGAAATCGGAGCCCTCGTGCATTGCTGGTGGGAGTGTAACTTGGTGTAGCTGCTGTAGGAAAAAGTGTGAAGGCTCCTCAAAAAGTTAAACGTAGAGTTATCATATGATCCAGCAATTCCATTTCTGGGTGCATATCCGAAAGAATTGAAATCAGAGTCCTAAAGAGATATTTGCACACTCATGTTCATAACAGCGCTGTCCACAATAGCCAAGAGACCAAAGCAACTCGAGAGTCCGCGACGGATGAATAGATAAACAAACTGTGGTCCGTCCGTACACTGGAATACGATTCCGCCTTTAAAAAGGAAGGAGGTTCTGACACAGGCTACAACACGGCTGGACCTAGAGGACACGATGCTTAGTGAAATAAACCCGTCACAAAAGGACAAACACTTGTGACTCCACTCACAGGAGGTCCCCGGAGTCGCCAGATCCACAGAGACAGGTAGTGGCGTGGTGGGTGCCAGGGGCTGGGGAGGGGGCAGGGAGTGAGTGTTTCATGGGGACAGAGTGTCAGTTTGGGGAGATGAGAAAGTTCTGGAGGTGGAGGGTGGTGACGATTACACAGCACTGTGAGTGTGCTTAATGCCACTGAGCTGTGCACTTAAAAACGGTTAAGACGGTGAATTTTACATGATGTGTATTTTGCCACAATCGAAAAAGATAAATTAAAAAAAAAAAGAAATGAAATAAACTGTAGGCCATGGGAAGAAATTGGAATTTCATTGCAGGGTGTCGAGAAGCCTTTGGCAGACTCGAAAGCATCTTGTCCCACTTGGAGGGCTCTGTGGCCTTTTATGTCTTTGGCTGTGACGTGGCAGGCAGCAGTGCCCATCAGGGGATAAAAGCCTGAAGAATGTGGGTCTATTGGGTGGAAGAAATGGGCTCTTTTAAATCTGCCTGAGGTGGGGCTGGGGGGCCGTCGGACGGGAAGGTGGGGAGAGGTGGGATTTGAGCTCAGTCACTCATGGGCGAGCTGTGGTTGGGGAGTGCTGCCTGCCACATCCTGGGGGACCCTTGCCACTGTGGCCCCGATGGTGGGGCTCTGTTACGGGTTGGATTTTTGTGCCCCTACTGAAAGGTATGTTGAAGTCCTAACCCCCAGGACCTCAGAATGTGACTGTATTTGGAAATAGGGTCTTTGCATAGGTGATCAAGTTAGAATGAAGTCATTAGGGCAAGCCCTAATCCCCTAGTTCAGGCGTCCTTATAAAAAGGGGGAACAGATTCATCACCACAATCTTCAGAAGGAATCAACCTTACCAACACCTGGATCTCGGACACCTGGTCTCCGAGAAATGTGAGAGAATAAATTTCTGCTGTAGCCGCCTCATCTGTGGAACTTTGTTATGGAGGTGCTAGCGGATGCATACGGGGTTGATCTCCGAGAAGAAGTGAATGGGTTGACGCTCACCTCTCCTAAATCTCCTCAGTTTGGACTTGTGCTCCTACCCACCTTCCGACGTGCGATGTCAGCATTGCTTCTGTTCTGGAAAGTTCTTTCTCATCCTATGTGTAGGAAGCATCCATCTGTATTTTTGTTGTTGATGGTTTTAAGCTTTTCACACCCAAAGGGGTTTACTGTACCTTTGCTGAGAGTGGGGATGTGGTGTGCATCTTCGTGGGTTGGATGGCCCGTGTTTTCTTTTTTATTTTATTTTATTTTATTTTTTTTATCTAGCAGCGTCTGCTTTTAGAGCCATTTATTCTAAACCATCAACCTTGTCATTTCTTTTCCCCTTCAGGTCACAATTAAAGTGATTGTAAAAGTATCTTCCAAAGTAATTCTTTTTTTCTCGTTTTTCGAAAGCTCCCTAGCTTTGTTTATTCTTCCAAAAATTTAGAAAATGTAGCCAAGTTCCAAGAAAGAAAAAGCAGAGGCCCTCTGGGGGTTTTACTGTGGGATGTTAAGTCTATAAATTGATGTGGAGAGAAGTAACATCTTGACAATGTTTACTTGTACCATCCATGTCGTGGATTTCCTCTTCATTTTCCCAAGGGTTCTTTCCCATTCTTAAAAATGTTTTGTGATTTTTCTTCAGACACAGTTTGTCCAATTCTTGTGAGCATTGTTCTTAGGTAAGCTGGCTTTCTGTCTATCCCTCCTTTTTTCCTTTTGCTTGTCCATCCATCTATCCATCCATCCACCTGCCTACCCGTCCATCCTCTCATCCACTTATCCATCCATCCACCCACCCACTCATCCAGCCACCCATCTATCCATCATCCATCCATCCATCTATCTATCCATCCATCCACCCCACCACCCACCCATCCATCCATCCACCCATCCATCCATCCACCCGCCTACCCATCCATCCTCTCATCCACTTATCCATCCATCCACCCACCCACTCATCCAGCCACCCATCTATCCATCATCCATCCATCCATCTATCCATCATCCATCCATCTATCCATGTATCTATCTACTATGAGAGAGATTTTTTTTGCCCCACCTGTCTATAAGAGAGATTTTTAAAAATCATTAAATGTGGTTATTTTCCAGAGTAGGAGACAGGGATTGTGTTTTCTTTATTCACGGCTACCTTATTAAATACTTACTCGTTCTGAAAGCCATACAGTTGATTCCCTTCAATTTCCCAACTCTATAATCACAGCATCTGCAGATAATGATGATTCACTGCCCTTTGCCAATAATTACACCAGTTATTGCTGTTAACCTTGTTACAGCAGGAACTTCCAGAGCAGCGTTCAATGACAAGAGTTGAATGTGGTCAGCCCGGGCTCACGTCTGATTTGAGTGGAATGCCTCAATTGTTTTATGGCAGAGGATAATCATATAATTGTTAATACTCTTGACCTTCCTGTTTTCAGCCTCGATGAGTGAATGGGGGTGCGATCGTGAACTCTTGACTGTCTCACATATTCCAAGAGATACAAATGACATTTGTCCATTTACGAGGACAACAGATTGATTTTGTGAAGCTGTTTAAACAACCCCTTTAAACCCCCAACCCAATGTCCGAGCACAGTGGGGTGTTGTTTTTTTGCCTTGTGCCGAATGATGAGGTTTGTTTTGAGGAGGTACTCGCTCTGGACCCCGTGTCCTCACTGGAATGAGGGTGGGTTTCAGAACCACCCTTCACAACAGTGGTGAAAAGTGGCCTTTGTGAGCAGGACTCCCTGGGACCTTCTGGGGCTGTTTCTTGGGCCCTGAGAGCGTCCCCATGTGTGGGACAGTCTAGTCCAGGTTTATCTGGTGGTTTCTCTGGGTGATGCCACCCTAGTTTGTGTGTCAAACTATGACCTTCACATGAAGATACCAGTCTCAGATTGCCTTGTTTCTCGTATGTTAAGAAACAGAAAGAAAAAAAACACCTTTTAGGATACCATGTTAATCGTGGGCGATACATGTCGGTTTTCAGGAAAAACAAAAACAAAAGAGTTTTTACCGCCACTGTGGTTTTCTTCGGGGTGGGATGCTTTTTAAATCTATAACCCTGTGTGGCTTGATGGAGAAATTGTTTTGTAACTTGCAAGAGGGTGTGCAATCTGCTGACGCTCTTGGTGAAAGGCGAGACCCGCGTTCGGAGTTGCTCTAAGCTGGCTAGAGTCGATACAAAACCCTTAACATGCTTTTGAAAACATGCAAGTGATCTTTAGGCAAGAATGCAAACATGCAACTCTCTGTCCCAGAGGGACTGTCTGGCAGCAAAGAACAAATTCATGCATTTTGCACACCAAGCCTATTGAAAATAGACGGAGGATGTCTATGCTGCACAGCGCAAGTCATTCTAGAAACGTGTGTGTTTGCCGCTCTGAGAGCAAAAATGGCAGGATGTCTGATGCTTCGAGTCAAGAGGGAAGGATTCCGCACCGTCTGTGGCCGGCTGTCCTTGTTGCGTTGGTTTCCAAGGTAAGATTTGAACTGTTTATGAAGGAAATTAGCGTAATACATCTCCTCTGGCACATATTTCCAGGGTCCAAGTGGAGCGGCCGAAATGTTGCTTAAGAGTAGCGGAATCGGGGCAGGGAGGGGGTTGGTTGTCACATCAGCTTAAAGGATTTTTTTTGAAAAATCAGCATTCTGCAATTCGGAAACCTGTTTGGAGTAGGGGTGTATAGAGATGAAACTGGGCTGGTTTCTAGGATTTACCTCCTCTTTCGGATTTGTGTGTGTGTGTGTGTTTATACAGCCAGCTATTTGAAAGATGAGACTTTCCCTTTAACTTTGTTTCTTTGTTTTTTTTTTTTTTTGAGACAGGATCTCGCTTTGTCGCCCAGGCTGGTGTGCAGTGGTGCATTCATGCCACACCACAGCCTCCAACTCCTGGCCTCAAATGATCCTCCCACTTCAGCCTCCCAAAGTGCTGGGGTCACAGGCGGGAGCCACCACGCCCGGCCTCCCCTTAACTTTGTGTCAAAGTTAGGGATGCTGTGATGTTGTCTTGGAGACAGGGTTTCCCCATCTTGACACTGTGGACATTTGGGGCCAGTTTGTTCTCTGGGGTGGGGCCATCCTGGGCACTGCAGGGTGTCGGACAGCATCCCTGGCTCCCAGGGGCACCTCCCACCCATGTTGTGATAATCACAACTGTCTCCAGACATGGCCAGGTGTCCCCTGGTGGGCAGAGTCATCCTTGTCTGAGAACCGCTGGATTAGGATGGTGGACTGTGGGTGGAGGCCCACGCTGCAGCCGTTCCCCACTCCTTTCCACAGCATGCAAACGTGCAACACGGCATGGAGACCCAGAGCCGGTCGCCAGCCCCGTGCGTGTGGAATCAGTGGGTTGGCATCGCAGTGTTGCTGACCAAAGCGGCATCCCCACCCTCAGGGGACCGAAGACTTTGAGGCACTGCGATTGCCATCGTTGAATTCAGGTGGGTTTATGTAGTTCCCGGGTGCTGTGCTAGGAAGTAACGACACAGTGGCGGGGAACGGAACAGACGGGTCCTGCCCTCTATGAAGCCACTTGTCAAAAACACCTCGTCGGTGACCTCATACACTGGAGAAGCACAGGGCGCCACTCAAGTTTATTTGGCTCAGGGTAGGGGCAGGGAACTCAAACACCCCTAAGCTGATCCAAAGTGTCCAAAAAGGGCAGCATTGACATATTCCCCCTGAGGAACCATCTTATACCCACGATGGCAACTGAACCACAGTAATGTTGATTGAGTGTCTCACTGTGGCTCGGCCATTCACTAACTGTGTGACCAAGGGGCAGGTTGCTGAACCTCTCTGTGCCTCGGTTTTCTCATCCATAAAATGGGGATGACAGTAGCTCTCCCATTGCGACATTACGAGTCTTTTTTTTTTCAAATCCATTTCCAAATGTGTTTGAAAACCACACATAGCAATTGCTCACAGAGGAACAAATGGTTTAGGCCCCTCCTTTGCGGCCACCAACAAGCCAGTCACCTGCCTCTCTGCCATGGCATCGTGTGCTGGAGCTCACTGGCCTCCCTCCTGCTGCCTCTGAGCCTTTGCACATGCCATTCCCTTTACCCACATGCTGTTCCCTGTGATTCTCCCTCAGATTGTTTTTTGCTCAAACATGAAGCCAGGAGTTCAATGTGTGGCATTTCTGAAAAAAAATATTAGAAAAAAAGAAACAAAACAAAAACAACCCCGGCGTCTAACCCCAAGTCTGCCCGTCTTGAGCTGGGTGACATTGGGCAATCCATTTGATTTCTCTCCAGGGCGATTTCCTCCCTTGTGAAATAATAGAGTCTACTCCGTGGTGGGGGGCTGCCCTGTGCATTCCAGGGTGTTTGGCAGCATTCCTGGCCTCCACCTACCAGGTGCCACTCTAGTTTTGACAATCAGAAATGTCCCCAGACACTGTCAAGCATCTCCCGCCATCCTGTCCTCCCACTGGGGAGAAAGACGTCGGGACTAACGCAAGCAGCAGATTCTTGGGTGCCAGGTTTCTGTTTCATTTTGGGGGCACTTGTCTCTGTTGAGTGGAGGGTACCTGGGAACTCTCTGTCTTATTAGCCTTGCGACTTTTCTGTTCTGTTTGTCGGTTCGTGTTTACAAAAAGAAAGCAGATAAAGTGGCCGCCGTAGAAGCCAGATTCTCCCTGGCACCTCCAGAAGGAACCAGCCCTCTGCCACCGCCTCGATGTTAGCCCCTTAAGACTCATTTCAGGCTTTTATCCTCCAGAACGGTAAGAAAATAATACATGGGCATTGTTAGACAGTCGTTTGTTATGGCAGCAGGAGGAAATGAATACTGGCGGAGAACCCAGCATGCAGGGCTGGAAAGACCCCCCACCACCCTGGGGGTGGGTTTCTAGCCAGAGCCGACAGTTGCCAGGGCAAATGGTGGGAAGTGGGTTTGGGGGTCGTGCAGCTTGGTGGCCTCGCTGTGGGTTCTGGGGCACCTGCAGTTTGTTCCCGGATGCAGGCGGCCTGTACTTTAGAACCCAGAGCCCAGGGACATCGCCACTGGGTGGCTGGCGGCCGTGCTCTGGGTCTACATCCCATTGCTGTGCCCCCTCTCTGGCGCCCCCAACGGTCTCCCCCAGCTCTTGGCACACAGTGGACAGGGGGATGTCTCAGGGGCTTTCTGATTTGTGTCACTGAGCCTGGGGGCAGGAGGGCGGGTCCAGGACCCAGAGCCATAGTCAGTCTAGGGTTTCAAAGTAGCCCTCAATGACTTCCTCCTCCTTCACCGCTTTCCCCTGATGTGACACCATGAGATTGGAAACCTGTCTCAATTCCCACCGGGATTTCCCAACAGGGCTGGGCCTCCTGGCTTGAACACGTTCAGAGAAGAAAGCAGAAATGAGGGGTGTGATGAGAAAAAGAGGCTCCCCTAGTTTCCAGGGGTTGTATTGTACTCCGGGGTTGTTTTTTTTTCTTTCCTATCTTTTGAGTCATGCCTAAGCGGAAGGGGGAGAGGGTGTTGAATGAGCAGATGCCGGTGGCGGCGGGCGACGGCCTGGGATCAAGAGCCTGGGAGATTGCTGTGGTGTTTTAGGAGTGATTCTTAACCCCAGATATAGACAATGACACAAGGGGAAAAATACGAGAAACCATGACCTTCCCTGCTGTCCTCGCTTGAAGCATTCAACAATCTGGGCGTGTCTGAACTGATTAGTGTTTCCGTGAATAAGCACAGACTACTGTGTCTACAGTCCTGGGTTCGAGTCCCTTTTGTACCTCTTCCTTGCTGTGTGACCTTGGGAGCTACTTAACATCTCTGTTCCTTCTTCTATAAAAAGAGGGATAGGCCAGGCTCGGTGGCTCATGCCTGTAATCCCAGCTCTTTGGGAGGCCAAGGCAGGAGGATCGCTTGAGCTCAGGAGTTCAAGACCAGCCTGGACAACATAGTGAGACCCTATCTCTACAAAAAAATTTTTCAAAAATTTAGCTGGGCCTGATGGCATGATGCATCTGTAGTCCCAGCTACTTAGGAGGCTGAGGCAGGAGGATCCCTTGAGCCCACAGTGAGCTATGACCGCACCGCCGCACTCCAGCCTGGGTGACAGAGCGAGACCCTGTGTCTCTCTTTCTTTCAAGAAAAAAAGGAGAGATAAATGATCATATGAACCTCTTAAGGCCATTGAGTGTATTAAATAAGATAGCGTTTGCAGATTTGCAACCGGGCGCCAGACGTGGTGTTGAAATCTCGCACGGGGACAACCGGCCCCACCGCCGGCAGAGAATGCCATTTTCTCTCCTGGGTAAACAGGAATGGGGACCTCAGGCCAGGCTGGAGAGACCTGGCTCCGTGACCTTGGGGAAGGCTTTTAACTTTTAACTTTAATGCTAAGGACCGGTTCCTTCCGGTCAGGCGATCGGTGACCCAGGCGTATTGAGGTTTCTGTTGCCTGCAGTCCATCGGGTTTATTTGTTCAGCAAATGTTTTTGGAGGGCGGGCATGGGGGGGGTGGGGAAGAAATATGAACCAAGCATCTCGGCAGACACTCAAAACGAAAAGGCATCGGAAGAGACAGAGTTCCGGGGCCCAGGGAGGAAGGAGGTCATTGCCACCCTCTGGGGATGGCGGGGGAGGGGGGCATGTTTCTTCTCCTACCTGCTTCTCTCCTAGAACTGAATTTCCCCCTTCAGATGAGTAAGGAGTTTAATGACAAAGAGAAAAGAGCTTCATCCAGTTTCTATCCCTAAAAGGCATTTATTAAGGAGCAGATTCGTAGACTGCTGCCTGGCCAGGCTGTTCTCAGCCACCCAGTCTGGGTTTGCGGAAGTTCAAGTGTCTATATCCTATTTATTAGCTATTGTTTCCTTTTTAGTAACTATGACCCCTTCTCAGACTTAGAGACTCTCCTCTCGTGACTATTTTTGTTCCATTTTTAGCTCTTGAGTTTCTCCTGTTTGTGCTGTTGAACATACCTAGGATCATTGGGGACTTTTTTCCTTTTGCAATAGGATACAGCACCGTGCCATGGTCTGTTTGTTTTTCTAGCTGCCTTCCACACTTCAGCATCTTTAATTTTCTAATCGGCTGCCATGCGGGGGTTATTCTACGGCCGCCCCTGCCCACTCCCATTTTACAGATGGGAAAACTGAGGCCGGAGGATGTTGACTCACTTGTCCAACTTCACAGAAAGACAGATCTGGTCATTGAACTTGGATCTGCCTGTTCTTGGAGTCTGAGCTCTTTATTCGGGTCTGATCAGTTTTGCCCCATCCTGGCTCTGCCCAGCTGGGCTGGGAATCCCTTGAGGTTTTCCCCCTGCCACTCCCCCACCCCAGGGGTCCTAGAATGGTCCCAGTTCCCACGTGTTGTCTTGGGTTGTCTTGGTGGCAAGAAGGCAGTTGCCGGAGTCACACACAAGGAAGCGGAAAGAATTTACCGGAAGACAGGGGCTGTTGGCAGAAGTTAAGAATTAGGAAGCCCGGGTTTTGAAGTCTCTACAGTGTGGACATTAGACGTTAAGACTCTGGAGCCAGACTGCCTGGGTACAAATCCTGGCTCGATCCACCACGTCCTTGATGTGTGACCTTGAACCAGTTACTGAACCTTCCCTGTTTCCTTCTTTACAAAGTAAAGATAATGAATAGGACCTACCCTGTTAGGACCTGGTTTGCAGGAGGATGCAGATGCCCTGGTACAGTGCCTGGCATGCGGTTGGCTACCATGATTGTTCTTTGAGTTCTTTTTTTTATTATTATGGTAAAATATATATAACATAAAATTTACCATCTTAACCATTTTTTAAGAGTTTAGTTCAGTGGCATTACGCACATGCATATTGCTGTGCAACCATCACCACCCTCCATCTCCAGAACTTTCTCATCTTCCCAAACTGAAGTTCTGTCCCCATGAAACACTCACTCCCCACCCCTTCCCCAGCCCCTGGCACCCACCATCCTACTTCCTGTCTCTGTGGATCTGATGCCTCTGGGGACCTCCTGGGAGTGGAAACACACAGGATTTGTCCTTTTGTGACTGGCTTATGTCACAGAGCATCGTGTCCTCAAAGTCCATCCATGTTGTTGTAGCAGGTGTCACAATTTCTTTTCTTTTTAGAGCTGAATCATTGTATAGATGGACCACATTGTATGTATCCATTTACCCACAGATAGTGCTCTTTGGGTCTTAAAATCCAACTCTGCACTGACGTCTTGCACACATGTGTCTAGGCCATGGTCAGTGGATAGATTTTCCATAACACGAAAGCAGAGTAGAAAGCCCGGCTGTTCAGTCTCCAAGCTCCGTGTGCTCATGGTCATGTCCACCTGTGAGAAATGAGGAAGCCCAACCTGTTCCTCAAAACGGCTGTGGGGAATGGAATGAGGGAAGGCATGGGAAATTGCTCCAAAAATGAAGAGGCAGACCTTTGAAGAGATCTTTCTTCCCCTTGCACAGAGCATTTCTGAGTTTTCTTTTTTCTTTTGTTTTTGTCACCCAGGCTGGAGTGCAACGGTGCAATCATAGCTCCCTGCAGCCTTGAACTCCCGGGCTCAAGCGATCCTCCTGCCTCAGCCTCCCGAGTAGCTGGGACTATAGGCGTGCCCAGCTGATTTTTATTTTTTGTAGAGATGGGGTCTTGCTTTGTTGCTCAGGCTGGTCTTGCCCTCCTGGCCTCAAATGACCTTCCCAGCTCAGCCTCCCAAAGTGCTAGGATTACAGGCGTGAGCCACCGCACCTGGCCCATCCAAGATCTTTCCTGATCCGAGTCTGTTTCTTGGGAAACTGCCCTGGAATTATCAGGTGCGAAATTGGCAAGTTTAAAGGGAGAAGGGGAGCTTGCTCGTGCCCCTGGCAAACTGATATTCCCTCCAAAGCTCTGCTTGGCAAAAGAACTGTTTGTTGCCATTTGCCCACGGTATCTCCCCCGATAAGCTTTGTGGATTGTTCCAGATCGTGTCGATGGGGACAGCTTCCTACTCTGCGGCCGCCAGCCCCAGAGCTCTCGGTCCGGTCCATGGGAGAGCAGGCAGCCGCCCGGCAATTTACTCTGCTCCTGTGTAAATGTGGTTGTGCATGTTTTGGTTCATGCAGGGTCACTGAATTGTGCACTTTTCTTTTGTTGTTAGTCAATTTAATTTGTTACTAATAATAAAATCCGGAACTTACCGGGCCCTGAAGCCCCGGGTCATTAAGAATGTTTGGTGGAATGCACGTCCTTTGCAGAGACTGGCTCCTTTGGAGAATGCAGAGGATGCGGTAAAATCCTCACCTGGGTTTACTGAGCAGTTGGGTGGCGGCATCACCTGCTGAAAACTGAACTGAGCTTATTGCTCAAAACCCCAACAAGTGGACCCCAAGAGGACAATTTTTCCAGAATTACCTGGTTGTATCAAGAACTGTTTGATCAAGGTCCCTGGATCAGAGCATAAAGCACAATATTTAAGGGGGTACCCCAAAACTCAGTACTTTAATGCCATATTTTTAAAAATCAGCCAGGTGTGTTGGCTCAAACCTGTAATCGCAGGGATTTGGGAGGCTGAAGTAGGAGGATCGCTTGAGGAAAGGAGTTTGAGACCAGCCTGAGCATCATAGTGAGACTCCTGATTGTTAAAGAAAGAGAGAGAGAGAGAGAGAGAGAGAGAGAGAGAAGAAAAAAAAATTAGCCTAGCATGGTGACACACACCTGTAGTCCCAGCTACTTGGGAGGCTGAGGCAGGAGGATCGCTGGAGCCCAGGAGTTCGAGGCTGCAGTGAGCTATGATGGTGCCACTGCACTCCAGCCTGGGCAACACAGCAAGACCCTCTCTCTAAAAAAATAAAAATTGAAAAGATAGAGGAAACTGAGGCTCAAGAAATTAATACCCTTGGCCAATGTCCCAAACATCAGGAAGTGGCAGATTCCACCCAATCTATCTGATTCTCTGATTTTAGCTTCTAATTGCTGGCCTGCTGTACTCTAAATAGTGTACCCAGTGAGGTCTGAGGAAGGCACTGCCTCTGTTCCAACATCACATCACCTTTCTTCAGTTTCCGCAGCTACCTGCTTGGCTTTCTCTCGGAGGGGTAGCTGGCTCTGGCCCCCGTGGGCGTGCTCTCACCTTAGCCAGCCACTGCCCACGCTGTTTCCATGGGGCTCTGGCTGCCAGTGTCTCACCCTCTGGAGAATATTGTCCTCTGAAGCTGGTCAAGGTTGTGATGCTGTGTGCGTACGTGTGCGCACGTGTGTGGTCAGACCTCAGACCCCATTTTTCTAAAGCCAAGTTTCTATTTGTGTATCTGCTGTTTCATTTTCCAAGGTTCTGGTTTTTTTCCTTTTTCCTTTGGTTGCTAAGCAAAGTGCATTACATTTTATCTTTGCATCCTGTGGAACTCTTTCTGAGTCTTGTGGAGCTGGAGGCACGGAGTGCCGAGGAAACAGATAGGAAGGAAATTCAGGGGTGGGGTCTCTATGTGAGAACCAAGAACACCTTTGATGTCTAGACTCCCACATGGGGCACTCAAGGTGAGGCAGGCGTGGAATTAGGATGTATACCCCAGCAGGCTGAAACTGGCAGTTCCTCCTGGCGGCCACAGGAAGGTTACGTGGAATAAGATCAGTGGCATCTCAGAGGGGGTTGTTGTCCTTGTGTTAGAGGAGTTCCAAGAAGCAGAAGTTTGGAAGCCAAACACAAGGTGGTTTTCTGGGGGTATAAGGGCAGGAAGGATTTAATCCCAAAGTCCTTTCCGTAAATCATAATTCCCTTTCCAAGGCCCAGCTCCTTGCAACTCTCCTTTCCTTAGCCGAGGCGGGGAGCCTTAACTGGGTGGATCTATCTTTTATTTGAGACTGTAGCTTTATTTCTTCTCTAGGTGAGAATCTCCTTCTTTCCAATTTCCGTGTGCCTTGTGCCCTATCCAGCTTCCCCAAAGTATCTATGTCGCGTGTGAACCGATTTGTTAGCGTCACCTCCTGCTTGGGTCTTTCTCATTGCAGTTTGAGCCCACACCCACTCAAGGTTCAAGTTCCCAGCCATTCCCAGCATTCCACGATCACGGACCTCGGGGAGGACTGCACCCAAGAGCCCTCAAATTACGGTTTCTTTAGGAGACTATTAAATCTTGATTCCTGACAGGAAAATTGGACATTCTGTGTTTTCCCTGTCAGACTGGAGTGTTCTGCTACTGGAGGTGAGTGCTTCTAGAAGCTTCCAAGCTGTTTCAGAGGGCACGGAGATGTCGCCGGGAAGTGTGGTTATTTTACGACATGAGATCTGGGTTTTAGACAAGAGCACGTGGCCTGTTTTATGTATCCCTTGATGACTCTGCGGGCTGTTTCCTTTTTGGGGAGGAGGTGGGCGGAGGGTTGATGGGAAGATGGGGAGATCGTGGGTTCGGATCCGAATGGACACACAGAGGCGTCCGGCTGTGACCTTTCTGGGCAGGATTGTGGGATCCCGGAGGGCAGGGACGGCCCAGGTAGTTTCCGCCTCCTGTGCGTGGCCTGGGGCTGCCTGGCACAGAGCCGCTGTAATATTTGCATTTGGTGAATTCAGTGGTGCACCATGACTGGCCAGTTTCCAGGATCAGGCACCTGTCTAGGTCTCCAGTGACACCAAATCTGCCTCCCTGGATAATTTGGAGTAACACACAAAACTGGGGATGAACACAGTTTCCCCAAGAACGTGTCAAGGGGAAGGAACCTACAGTTGCTTGGCACAAGCTTTGAATTTGGTCATCTAATCCACCCCACCCTGTCTTCCCCATGGAACGGAGGAGGTTGTGAGCACTATTTTGTGGAGGAATCGAGGCAGGGTTGATGAGGTGACTGAAATTGCTGCTGCTGGTGCAGACACCACCTTTTAAAACCCTTTCTTGGGCCCAGCATGGTGGCTCATGCCTGTGATCTCAGCACTTTGGGAGTCTGAGGTGGGAGGATCGCGTGAGGCCAGGAGCTTGAGACCTGCCTGGGCAACATAGCAAGACCCCATTTCTACAAAAAATAAAAAAAATTAGCTGGGCACAGTGCAGCACACCTATAGTTCCAGCTACTCGGAAGGCTGAGGCAGGAGGCTCGCTTGAGCCCAGGAGTTCAAGGCTGCAGTGAGCTGTGATTACACCGCTGTATTCCAGCCTGGGTGACAGAGCGAGACCCTGTCTCAAAAAAATAAAATAAAAAAATTCCTTTCTTGGGCCCAAGCAGGAACGGTATGCCGTGTTAAGCACATCCTGTGCATCTTTCCATCTGATTCTCAAGTCGGCCTGAGGCACTGTGACGGTGCCCCTGCAAGCAGGGGGAAACTGAGGCAAGCGAAGCAGAGTCACAGGACCAGGAAGTGGGTACATCTGGTGGAAACCCAGGTCCACCTGACGCCATAATTCCTTGTACCCTACGCTCTGGTAATTGGAGCTGTGGATCGCAGCTCTGACGGGGGAGTTTCAAGAAAGCAGATTTGGACAATGTGGCATTTCTCCAAGCCCATTCTACTCTCCCTGTCCCAGGCTGCTGAGGCACTGGGGGGTGTGGCCACTTGTCCACCTACCGCAGGACAGAAGGCTCAGCCAGAATGTTGGCATGTGACTCCCTGGCTGTTGAATGCAAGAAAGTAACACTTCGGCTTTTACAGAATAACCGTCTGAAGAAATTATTATTGTAACAACCCAGGTGTGCCACAGCCAGGCCCCTGTGAACTTGCTGGAGCTGGTGCCATTTGTAACTAAATTTTCTAGCACTCCGTCTCCCCTCTTGGCTGCGGAACTCAGTCTGTTCTAATCACCAGCTTGCGTCCAGAGCTCAGGGTAGATTTTTGTTGAGGAAACACAATTCCTTCAAGGTTGTAGCATGCACATAAAAGAGGCTTTTTTTTTTTTAAACCAATAAGCATTCTTGTGCCCTATCCCGTTTCTGTGACTTAGTCTGGGTGTTGAAATGGTGCCCATCTTTCTTAGATGATGTTATCCAGCTTCCAGTGTGATGGGGAAGCATTTTTTAATTTTGTGTGTGTGTGTGTGTGGTTTTATTTTCCTTCTTGCATTTTCCCTGAGCGTACTCCCGGGCTCAGCAGTGTACACAGAGGTGGAACCAGGAAGTTCCAGGTGTATGGGCTGTTTGCTCAGGTAGATGAAGAATTGCAAAGTAGAACTGAACAGCCAGGAAAGTCTGAGGACCCAGAGGCAAAAGGACAAACTCGCTCTTTTCTCTAGTTGAAATTATCATGGGCAAGAAATAGATTCTCCCCCTCGCCCCCAATCAGGTAACTTCATCTTTTTCTACTAGAATAGCAAGGTCTCAGGTGGATGCAGAAGGAGTGGCCCCCAGGAACACAAGGCCACAAAGATGACGGAGCCTCGTGTAACTTCTAGAATGGAAAATAAAGCAGCTGTTCCGGCTTTAGAGATCAACTCGATCAGGAAACAAGCTGCAAATTGTCTCCTTTTTGTCACGATGGACTTTGAAATAGGTACATTTTCATTCCGACTTAGGATTCTATTTCATGGCATCTCCACAGACATTCAGCACTTCCTGATGTTAATAACGTTAGCACTCAAGGAGTTGAGGACATCTTTTCTGGTCCCTGTCCCTGTCCCTAAACTCTGCTAGCTGGTGCCTTCAGCAGCTCCCTGGAAACTGGCGTCTGTCGACCTGTGCATATTCAAGAGGACCATGTACTTGTTATTGAAAAGCCATCAGTCATGTGAGTGGAACTTTTTATGGGTGCGACTGTCCCCAGGGAAACCCGCCCTGCCACTCAGACGCTGTCTTTCCCCATCTCCACTTCCTTGTTCCCATGGAGGCTGCGGTTCTCCCCCCCCCAACTAGAAAATTGTCATGCCTAATTCCAAAAATGACACAGAGAACATAAATGTGGCTAAATATGAACAGAGAAAAATAAGGCAAAGCATTCAAGGCACAAGGTATGATCGGGGAGAAATGGAGAGTTTTGCATCGTTTGAAAGGACAATCCTTTACTAGAATAGAATTAAAGTTTAGAGAATAAACTGTTGGAACTATCAGGAGACACTGAGAAAGGGGAGGGGGGAAACTCCAACACAGCCTCCATCCTGGAGATGAGACTCAATTAGGCAGCAAGGAGTTTGAATCCTATGGTTAATAAGATCGTGGTGACACACAGGGACTGAATTTTTCACTCTGCAAACAAGACACATTTTAAAGTGCTCTGGGAATATTTAGAAAAATTAATCATATGTTAAATCTAAAAAAAAAAAAAAAACCAAGCCAACACATTCCAAAAAGCAAACGTTACACTGGGCTCTAATCTCTGGCTGCAATAAGCCTACTAGAAATTAATTTTTATTTTATTTTGTATAGAAAATATTTTTTTTCTTATTACCGAATATCACAGGGGGTACAAATGTTTAGGTTACGTATATTGCCTTTGCACCACCGGAGTCAGAGCGACAGAGTGACCATTCCCCAGACAGTGTGCACCGCACCCATTAGGTGTGAATATACCCATCCCTTCCTCCCCAGCCCCACCTGCCCAACACCGATGAATGTTACTACCATATGTGCACATGAGTGTTGATCCAGTTAGTACCAATTTGCTGATGAGTACACGTGGTGCTTGTTTTTCCGTTCTTGGGACACTTCACTTAGTAGAATGGGCTCCAGCTCCATCCAGGATAATACAAGAGGTGTTAGCTCGCCATTGTTTTTTGTGGCTCAGTAGTACTTCATGGAAATTAATTTTTAAGAACTGAACCAAATAAGTGTGCATGACAAACTCCTACCATTTGATAATTTTAAAAAACCAAAAAGAAAAAAAGAAAAGAAAACCCTAAACACCCGAAACTCTTAGCTTTGATTAAGGAGGATCTCAATACTGCAAGTATAGACTATTTAAAGACAATGAAGGTGGGGTGTGGAGTCAGATCAGAGATTTAAATGGTGATATCCACAAAAGCAAGACAATGAATAATGAAACAAACCTACCCAGGAGGAAGGAAATAATAAATTAGCAGCGATGAGCTGATTAGAAAACAAACAGAACTGACAGATTCAAAAGCTGGGTCTTTTAGAGCTGCACTGCCAAACAGGGGTAGCCTTTAGCCACCATGGAAATTAAGTTAAAAATTCATTTTCTCAGTCAAGCAAGCCAAGTTTCCAGTGCTCAGAGGCCATGCATGGCTGGTGACTACTGAATTGGACAGCACAGACACAGAACTTTTCCATCACTGCAGAAAAAGTGGACAGTGCTGTTTCAGAGGGAAGAATCAACAAAGTAGTATAACTAAGAAAAAGGGGGGGGAAGAGAACAAATATTATATATAAAATGAGAAATGAAAACAGAGATAGAACTTGAAATCCACAAAAAGTTATAAAGAAAGTTCTGCTAATAATTTTGGAAACATTAAGTAACTTCCTTTACTGATTTAAGTGCTAGTTTTATTCAGATTGTTCACCCTCAGTAAGAAACCGGGGCTTTGAATTTGCCCCAGAAAACAGTTATGTCTGTATCTTATAAGTTGCACTCTATTTTTTAGCATTAATTTCTAAATGGCCTATAAAATTGATACTGACTCAAGAAGTAGAAAACATGAGGAGGCTGATGCTCACCAATATTTTAAAAGTTACTCCCATAGTTAGTTGCATAAAATGTGTTATGTGTTACCTACATGAATGAAGAGAAACCTCAAAAATGTTCACAAGAAAGAGGGTTCCTTGCACCTTAGCAGGAGTAGCTTTCAGGAGCAAGCTGGGTGTGGAAGGGTGGTTTGAGATGTGACTTGGCAACCACAGTCATTTTTGTGCAGAAGTGTGGCTCTTCAGTCTTGATGTCCTGAACCGCACACCTGAAACCCAGGTGTCTGAGTCTGAGCACCTGTCTTTTTTGTCAGTTGTTCCTCTCACGGGTGGTATCCAGCTACCCAAGGTGGAAACTTGGGCGTCATCCAGTTGATAAGTCCTGACAACTCCACCTTCCTTATGGCTTCAGAACCCAGCCTCTTTCCTCTCTGTTCCCTCGGCCTTCTGCCTTCTTCAACCATCCACCACAGAGCCAGAAAAGCGACCCCCAGATGTGGATCTGATAGTGTCCTTTCTGTCTGAAGTCCTTTGGCGCCTCTGGCAGGGTAAAGTCCAGGCTTCTTAGTGTCCTCATCTTTTCTCTCTGACCTAATCTCCTACTCTGCTCACCCCGTATCAACTCCGAACTGTTTATAGTTCCCTGAACACAGCCCCAGTGATTCACACATTAGCAAGTACTGTTCCTCTTCTGCTGGCATAAAACTAGTCACCTAATCCCCCCTGCGTTTTGTTTTTTTTCCTACGAGATTTATTGCACACTTACTGAGTGCATAGCTCTGGGATGGTTTAATAACCAAGACAGACACCGTCTTTCCCTTCATGGGGGGGGCTTATGTGTGTCTTCAGTGTCCTGGGAGGGTGGGGACAGGGTGTCCATCCATTTCTGCCTTCCAGCACCAAGGTGGGGCCAGATCTGGGTGGCACGAGGTAGGGAACAGGTGAACATAACTCACAGGATAACTCCATGACAACACATCCTTTGTCGCAGTCTCTCTGGGAGACCTGGGTTCAAGAGCTGGCTGAGCTGGTATGAACAAAGCAGCCCATTTGTGCCTCAGTTTCCCCATCTCTAATGGAGATGACTGTTTGAATAGTAGACTTAATAATATTAACTGATATGGATTGAAACTTGTATGCTTCATCAAATAAATACACATTTTAAAACGGGGTGGTGGTGGGGGGTTAAATGACCATGCCCATCTCGGCCTCCGTTCGCTGGAATTGCAAATACAGGGTGTCCCAAAAATCTCCATACAAAGGAAAAATTTTGTAATGACTATTTTGTAAGTAAAGGTACATTTAGCTGTAGATTTTTAGCAATGTATTTGTCAGTACGGTGCTTGGCTTTCTGGGCGAGAGGTGGGTGGGAACAATAGGTCTGCACGTACCCGCCCGGTGCAGAGATGCGGACCCTCCCTCCCCCTGCAATGTGGGGGAGTTTGCTGTGTGACCCTGGCGAGCCGCTGCCCCCTCTCTGGGCCCCTCCCGAGTGAGGCCTGGGGTCAGAGTGGCCCCCTGCCCGTCCCGGGCGCTGCCACGCGGTGACCCGATCTCCGCCCGGGCACCCGCCCAGCCCCGCGAGCGCAGCCCTGGGCCACCGGCCGGATGCTCCATGCGTGCCGCACGCTCGGCTTCTCCTTCCCACCCTCTCCGGGGCGCCCCAGGCTCCAGCGCCCACCCGCGGCCCGAGCGCGCCCAAGTCCCGAGAGCGCAGCTCCCCCCGCGCCCGGGGGCGGGGCCGGCGCCCGGCAGCTCGGACTCCCATTGGCTGATCGCGAGGGCGGCGCTGCGGCCGCCGCGACCGCCCGGCCCGGATTACACGGAGCGGAGCGCGCCCCGGACGGGGAGGCGCGCGGCCGCCACGACCTCCAGGGGGCGTGGCCCTAGGCCGGCCCCCATCCCCTTGGACACACAGTTGCGCGCGCACACACCGACACACACACACACACACACACACACACACACACACACACACGCACACGCCTGGAACCGACCAATCCCAGGGCTGCCCTAGTGGGTGGGACCCCGCCCCCTTCCGGGGGCCTCCGTGTGCGCCGTATATCTCCGAAGAGTTCCGCATTGTACACAGGGCCCGGCCCCCCGTGGGGACATACGACACTTTCTCTGTCACTCTCTCTCTTTTTCCCTTCTCCTCTCAACAGAGCAGTACTGGGGCTGCCCTAGCGGAGAGTTTCCCGACCCCGGGACTCCATTCCTGGCCTTTCCTCGGCACGCACCGTATTTCTCCTAAGAGCTCCGCACGAGTGGGGACGGTGTGGTCAGGGAAGGCACAGGTGCCACTGCCCGGCTTCAAGAACACGCGCTCCCGCGGTCGCCGCTGCTGACCACCCGGCTGGGCTGTCAACAGTTCACCCCCTGTCCTCCCTCCCCCTGCTCCGCCATGAGATCATTTACCAGGTTCCCAGGAGAGGAATTTGGCTCCTGGGACTCGAACCTCTCTGAGGTCAGGGTCCAGTAAGGGGGGGGGGCAAGTGTGGGAGACAAAACGCCTCGAGTGGAAGCAAAAAAAAAAAAAAAAAACTTACTTTAAGGAGTTTGTAAAATTCACACTTTCAGGGAGAGCTGCTGGGGCTCTTTGGTGGATGTGCCCGCAGGCCCATGCATGATGCAACTGTTCCATTTGGAAATTTCTGGAAAGCAGTAATTTTTGGAATAATAAATCTTGGGTGGTTTTCTTTCTTTTTTTTTTAAGACAGGCTTTGGGAAGGAATGTAACAAAATGTTATTAACATATGTCATGCTATGGAAGCATTTAAGGGTGGTTTTTGTATTTTGTTTTTACAGAGTAGCTTCTTAATGAAAAAAACCATACTGAGTTGTACTTTAAAAGGGAGGGGAAGGAAAAAAAGTCAGAGCGGCTACTTTTTTTTTTTTTTTTTTTTTTGGTCATGCGTGGTGGTGTTTAATAAGACAGCACTGCTTTTGTCTCTCCTGCTGTCTCCAGCTTTTAACCTCGGTTTTTATTTTGATATAGAGTTAAGCTCACAGGAAGTTTGCAAAATTGTACCTAGATTCATCAATTGTTTGCATTTTTATACTATTTGTTTTATTCTCTCTCTTAATGTATTTATGCACACGTTATATGCATTTCCCTCCTGCACCATGTGAGACAGTCAGTTGCAAGAACAAGAAAATTATCTTACACAATGACAGTACAATGATCAAAAACAGGAAATTAACATTGATACAATATTATCATCCAGTCTCATATAAATCTCACCAGTTCTCCCAATATTGCCCTTTGCTGATAATTTGTGTTTATTTTTTTCCTGGTCAGAGTTTCAACCTAGAATCAGACTTTGCATTTCCATGTTGCTATGTGTGTTCAGTCTCCGTTAGTCTGAACAATTCCTTAGCTGTCTGTGTCTTTTAGAACATTCACATTTTTGAAGAACACAGGCCAGTTATTTCATAGAATGTCCCCAAGTTAGGTTATTAATCTTTGGAAAGAAAACTACACGAATGTTGTACCTTTTTCAGCGCATCAGAACGGGACGCACATGTTGTTGGTTTATCCCGGCATGATTGGCAATGTTATTTGCCAATATTATTATTGACTGGCATTTTTTTTTTTTTTTGAGACAGAGTCTCACTTTGTTTCCCTGGCTGGAGTGCCCTGGCGTCAGCCTAGCTCACAGCAACCTCACACTCCTGGGCTTAAGTAATCCTTCTGCCTCAGCCTCCCGAGGAGCTGGGACTGCAGGCATGCGTCACCATGCCTGGCTAATTTTTTTTTCTATATTTTTAGTTGGCCAATTAATTTCTTTCTATTTATAGTAGAGTCGAGGTCTCACTCTTGCTCAGGCTGGTTTTGAACTCCTGACCTTGAGCGATCCACCCGCCTCAGCCTCCCAGAGTGCTAGGATTACAGGCGTGAGCCACAGTGCCCGGCCTTTGACTGGCATTTTTAAGAAGAAATACATTTTGCCTTATGGCTGAGTCCCCAAGACATGCATGTACCCGGAAGAGAAGTTTCACACAAGATTTACTCTTACTGCTTTCTTAAACTCTGAGCTTTTCTATTTTTTCTCCCCCCCCCCAGCATGAGGGGGTGCTCGTGGAGGTGAGGACGGTGCTAAACTGAACTTTTTGAGGGCGGGGGGGGTGTCACCTGTGTTCTGATGATTGTTCAGTTAATACAAGAACAGGTTTCCTGTCCTCCACAAATGTCTATGATGGCACCCGTCACACGGGGGCATTCGATACATATTTGTTGAATGAATGGGAAAAAAAATGAAATGTCATTGAATAGTCCATAAAAGAGCAAAGCTATTACTAAAATATACTCCACCCCGAGCCCCTATGTTGATTTTACAAAAAAGCAAAGACGATTTTAAGACAACCTTTGTAAAAGCACTCAATGATGCCTGTCAGCTGTTCTTACCCAGTCGCTATTGGAATATTTGGTGGTAGAATCACGTAACTGATCAATAACATTGTTTATTGTCTAGCAGAGGCTTTTGAAAAAATGTATTTCCAGATATGTCAGTTTTGAAAGAGTAGTACACATGCATAGTACAAAATCAAAATCAAACTGGGCACTTTTCTTGTGACCCTTCCAGAGGGATATATGTTCCATTAGCCTTTTTTAAAAAAATTTGTTTTTATTTATTTATTTCGAGATAGGGTCTTGCCCTATTGCCCAGGCTGGAGTGCAGTGGCCCTATTATAGCTCACTGCAGCCTCGAACTCCTGGGCTTAAGCGATCCTCCTGCCTCAGACTCCCGAGTACTGGGACTACAGGCATACACCACCACGACTGGTTCATTTTTTTCTATTTTTAGTTGCCCACCTAATTTTTTCTATTTTTGGTAAAGATATAGTCTTGCTCTTGCTCAGGCTGCTCTCGAGCTCCTGACCTCAAGGGATCCTCCCGCCTCAGCCTCCAAGAGTGCTAAGATTACAGATATGAGCCACTGCACCTGGCCAAGTTACACTCTTTAGACACTATTATGCACCTTGTTTTTTTTAATTAATGCTATCTAGGAAGTGATTTCAACATCAGATGCATACATCTGCCTCCCTAGTTCCACATCTGTATACTAAACTATTCCACCTCCTTGATCCCACTCGCCTATGATGGAATTTGAGTTTGTTTCCAGTCTTTGGTTGTGATAAACACAAGTGGTGGAGGCCGGGCAGGGCAAAGAAGACCCTCACCGAGGCATCTGTGTGTACATGTGCTCTCTTGCCTGCCGGGTCTTTCCTAGAAGCAGACATACTGGGTCAAACTGCATTTGCCTCTTGGTGCAATGTTCCTTCCTTTGCTTTGAACCACCTCCCTTAAGCAAGCTGGTGTTTCTGTGCATTGCCTCTGTCTAGGGAAGGCATCATGTAGTGGGGTGGTTGTACTCCCTTCAGAGTCCCCGAGAAGATTCTGACACAGTTACTCCTTCCCCCTCCACTGATTTAGTTAGATTTTAGTCTTCAATCTTCCCAGCAGGGTACAGTTACCAAGCCACTCTGGATGAAAATTTCAGGAAGGTGGTGGCTGCTTCTGCCTGGGAGCTTTTGGAAGCTTTAGGGAAGAATTGGAGAGAAATTGGGACCAGCAGCTCAAGGCGGCTTTGTCGGGGAGAAAGATGGACAGGGAACTTGCGTTTTTGGTTAGGGGGAGGGCTGCCTGGGTAGATGTTCCCTCCACCACACAGCATGTGCTTATGTGCATGCGTGAAGGTGTGACAAGTCCCAGACCACTTGGCATTTTCCCGGAAGGCTGCCACCCTCTCTGGCAGAATCAGAAGCAGCCACTGTTTCATGGCTCCTTTGCTTGTGATATTCATATGAAGCCCTTCATGTTCTCCCTGACAATTAATTCCTCAGAGTGACCAGTGTGGGGAGAGTGGGGAATTGGAAAACTTCTGTACCTGTTTAGAGAACTCCCACTCAGCTAGGTGATGGAGTGGTCACCTTGAGTAGCATTTCTATTTTTTTTTTTAAGTGGCAAATAATAATTTTATATATTATGTATTTAAGGAGTACAATGGGATGTTTTGATATGTGTTTGTGGAATGATGAAACCATGCTAATTAACAAAGCCATCACTTCACATACTGATCGGTTTTTTGCGTGTGGTAAAAACATTTAAAATCTACTTTTTTAGTAATTTTGAAGTGGCCAGTGCATTATTGTTTGCTATAGTAACCATTCTGTGCAAGAGATCACTAATACATATTTTCTCTATCTAACTGAAATCTTGTTCACTTTGATCAACATCTCTCCACCAAGTAGGAGGCACCCAGAGTTGGCTTATAGTTGTCAAAGTATAGTCTTCAAAGAGTTAAAAACATGACTCATATGCAAAAAAAAAGAAAAGTTGAAGAATACAGGTGAACACATTTATTTAACCCGTTAGTGAGGGGACAACAGGATGGTAGAGCTGAAACATTTATGATCACTGAAATAAGTTGGCAACATGAGATATGAAGCTGCTTAATGCTCTACAGGACAATACAACTGTAATCCTTGGGGATCATCCTTTCTATTGGATGAAAACAATTTGCAGTATATCCACGTATAAGTTAATGTCTGACTTCCCAGAGTCTAGACCTTAATCTAAATAGTAAAATAAATCACTAAAGTGGGGGATTGGTAAACTATCTGGCCCATCATCTGTTTCTATAAATAAAGTTTTATTGGACACAGCTGAGCCCATTCATGTATGTATGTCTGTGGCTGCTCTTGCACCATAAAAATGGAATTGAGTTGTCTCAGCAGACACTGTATGGCCTGCAAAACCTCAGATATTTGCAATGTGGCCCTTTACAGAAAAAGTTTAACAACCCCTGTGCTGGAGAATTCAATCATCCTCACATGGGCCTTTTAGAGAGAGCTCCAGTATAAAATTAAAAAGTCTTGCAGTCAGCCTCTGGCCTTCTTGGCAATTGTTGGATAGTTTTTCTTAGCATTGTCTGGGCCGGAAGGCTTATGGGTTTGGGAATTTTTTTGTTAGGCCTTTGATGACGCCTCTTTTGAATGAAAAGACTGACCCCCTGATGCAGCCCCACCTCAGGAAACCGGCCCCTTCCTGTTCTTGCAGGTGCCCTGCCAGAGAGCGTGGGACTTTGTGGACCTCAGATCATTGTTGTCTGCCTTATATATTGCTTCCTCCCACTCAGTTCCAGCCACTAGGTCCCCACAGACAGATCGGTGTTAATGATGATGATAATTATGATGATGATAGTAACAATGCCCCCCCCCGTAGCTAACATCTATCAAGCTTTAAAATATGTCCGTCAGAGAATCTGATGCTTTACAACCGCGTCACCCCATTTGGTTCTTGCAACAACCCTAAGAAGGGGGTGAGAGGTTCCCATTTTACAGATCAGAAAACTGAGGCCACCAGGGGTTCTTTAAAAGAAATCTTTGTGGTGCCCCACCTGGGTGGTGCTGGACACTGTGTCGCCAAAGCTGAACACACGTCACTCCTCCTCCCCGTCTGCCTGAATTCTGTCGACTGCCGGGGTTTTTCTTCCAACCCCGGAACGTCAGGTTTGGAGCCAAAAGATGAAGATTCCGGTCTTGGCCCTTCTGTGTCTCAGCTAGGTTGGTCTTTCTTGCCTCTGTGAGATGGAACAAAGGTTACTTACCCTCTGCCCCGCCAGGGTCTTTGTTAGATTTAAGTAAGAATCCAATGAGTGGTATATAAACCCTAAAAATCCCCAACGCAGACATTGGTAGGTTCCCTGGCCCCATCCTGCTCCTATTGGAGCTTTTTAATTCTTTTTGGATCTATAAAAAATTCTGTAAAAAATCAGAATATTCACCTATGTGTGTATACTCCAGATTTTCCAGAGAGTTTGTGGAGCTCCTGCGACCGGAAGTTCTTGATTGAGTTCTTGAGCCACTGACCGAAAGTGAGGACTTAGAACTGCTCCAAAGTCTTACCTTTTTCCTTCCCTCTATCCAAATGGACGTGTGTCTGCTAAACTCCTACTGGGGCCGGGCTCTGTGTTAGGGGCAGGTGCTGTGAATGGAGCCGACAGGGCCCTGTCCCCAAGGACTCCCCTCTAGACAGTCAGCCAACAAGCAGCCAAGATAATTTTCCCAGAGTGATAAGCTCTGTAAGGAAAAGGCAATAAGATAACGTGTTGGAAAACGGGCTGAGAAGGACGGGCAACTTCTGCTGGGGAAGGTCAGGGAAGGTCTTTGGAAGGAGTTTAGAGCCAGAGGATAAGGAGGAGCCAATCATGAGGGGAGCGGGGGTGCTCTAGCCAGCCAGAACAGGGCAAGCAAAGGTCCTGAGGTAGGACAAAACCTGGGGGAGGGTGTGGGGGGTGCAGAGAGAAGGCCACTGTGACAGCTGCCTGGGGCTAGAAGTGGGCTTGGTGAGCCCAGTGGGGATTAGACCCTACTGAGCCCGGAGGCCTTGGCAAGGGGTGCATTTTCATTCTCTAAGTTTGAATTGTCCAATATAGGAGACAGTAGCCACCTGTGGCTATTAAAAATGGAAATTAACATATCCTATGCATATAGCAAAATATCACATGTGCCCTGTAAGTAGGTAAAATATTACATATCGATAAGGTATTTTTTAAAAAATTGAAATGGATTTGAAAACAAATTCAGATGAAATACAGTTAAAAGTTTTGCTCCTCAGTGGGTATCGGAAGCCTTGTACGCTATGGATGGGCATGTGACATGGAGCAGCCACTGTGGACGACAGTATGGTATAGCCCGTCAAAAAATTAAAAATAGAACTACCATGTGATCTAACAGTCCCAGTTCTGGGTATACAGCTGAAAGATTCAAAAGCAGGGACTTGAAGAGGTGTCTGTATGCTCCTGTCGATAGCAGCGTTATTTACAAGAGCCGAGAGGTAAAAGCAACCCCAGTGGCTATCCACGAATGAATGGATTGATGAAAGGAAATTCTGACACAGGCTGTAACCTGGATGAACCTCAAGGACATTATGCTCGATGAAATAAACCGGTCACGATAGGACAAAAGAATTTCACTCACAGGAGGTCCCGAGAGTCATCAGATCCACAGAGACAGGAAGTGGGATGGTGGGTGCCAGGGGCTGGGGAGGGGGTGGGGAGTGAGTGTTTCTTGGGGACAGAGCTTCAGTTTGGGAAGATGAGAAAGTTCTGGAGACGGAGGGTGGTGATGTTTGCACAACACCGTGAATGTGCTTAATGCCGCTGAGCTGTGCACTTAAAAATGGTTACGACGGTGAATTTTATGCTGTGCATATTTTACTACAGTTAAAAAAAAATCGGTTTCTCAGTGACACTAACCACATTCGATGGCCGCAGAGGAGAAGTGGCTACCGTGCTGGACGGCCACAAATAGGGAACGCTTGTGTCACTGCAGACAGTTAGGTCAGACAGTGCTGTTCATATGCGGATGTGGCTTCTTGGGGCCACTTCTCTTCCCTGGGTCTGGCCGGCAGGATCCCCTGGGTGCCGGGAAACTTTGCTGCACCAGTCGCAGAGCCTGAGGATGTGGGGTGACGAATGAACACTCCCCAGCTTCCAGACTGCATTTCAAACCGTTCAGGCAGTGAAGGGAAGCTGTACATGTAGCCAAGGGCTGTCCAGCCTTGGAGAAGTGTCCGTGCGTGTTTGGGGACAGCCTAAGAAGAGAGGGCACAGTCCAGATGCCCAGGGACCAAAATCAAGATGTATTAATGATTAGGAAGAGATGAGTAGCAAGACCTCGGCGAGCAAAGTCCAGCCTGCAGTGGACACGTTAGGTCTCACATTGCATGAGAAAGTCCCTCTGGCCACAAGCTCTGTCCACAGGCGGTGCCCTCGCCTGCAGAGCCTTCTCCTTCCTGCCCCTTCCTTATCTACTTTTCATCCTTCTGCTGCAGCAGAATCCTCCCTTTACGCCTCAGGAAAGTGCTTGTGCCATTACGTGTGTCCGTGTTTAAATAACATGCCTCCTGCGTTAGACCCTGGGCTCCGAAAGGCAGGGTCTGTGGCCACCTTTTTTCCCCCACAGTGGCTGCAAAATCTAGACTAGTGCGAGCCAGTACCTGTTGAGACAATTGAAGGCTTTGGGGCAAGTTACATAACCTCCCTGTGCCTTGGTTTCTCCATTTATAAAAGGAAAAAAAAAAAAAAACATGGAGATAACAACATATTTCCTTTACAGTCGGGGTGCAGCAGCGGGCTGTGCCGGAGCAGGCTGTGCCGGAGCCGATTGTGAAAGTTTCAGGAAATTTGCAAGCAATTTGTTAAACACAAAAATATTCTAAAAAATTAAATGATATAGGCCGGGCATGGTGGCTCATGCCTGTAATCCTAGCACTCTGGGAGGCTGAGGTGGGAGGATTGCTCAAGATCAGGAGTTTGAGACCAGCCTGAGCAAGAGCGAGGCCCCGTCTCTACTAAAAATAGAAAGAAATTAATTGGACAACTAAAAATATACAGAAAAAATTAGCCGGGCATGGTGGTGCATGCCTGTAGTCCCAGCTACTTGGGAGGCTGAGGGAGGAGGATCACCTGAGCCCAGGAGTTTGAGGTTGCAGGCACTCTAGCCTGGGCAACATAGTGAGACTCTGTCTCAAAAAAAAAAAAAAAATTAAATGATATAAACCTGCAATGAAACCAATTGTGTTACAAAGGTAATAAATGCACAAAACTCACCACTTGCTACATTTTTTTCTATTATTTAGGCTCTGGAGGTTCTATATTACTTTTCCATCTGTTGTAGATACAATTGTATCTACTGTTGGAAATACTATTTAGTGGTGTGCTACTGTGTATCTCTTGCCAGCTCCGTGTTTAGTGACCTCATGTTGGGAGACTGAAATTGACCAGAGTGGAAGCATTTACACCATGGAAATTGGCAAATGCTATATAAGTCAGGACCTCTCTGTCTCCTTCCTTCAGGCAGTTGTTAAACATTTAGGAGCACAACACCGGTTTAGGGGCTTAAATGAGTTAATAGATGTGCCTGGCATGTGCAAAGTGATGTAAAAGTGCACCTATTACTGTTATTATTTTGCCTGGCTTCTTCTCCCTCATCCAGAATTGTTGCATGTGCAGACAGGAATCGGGCAAAGCCATCAGCCAGCTCTGTTTTCTTTCTCTCTCCAGTTTGCCCAACCATCTGTAAGTCACATGGCTGCACCGCCGAAGGCCTTTGCTGTCACAGCGAGTGCCTGGGCAACTGTTCTGAGCCCGACGACCCCACCAAGTGCGTGGCCTGCCGCAACTTCTACCTGGATGGCAGGTGCGTGGAGACCTGCCCACCCCCATACTACCACTTCCAGGACTGGCGCTGTGTGAACTTCAGCTTCTGCCAGGACCTGCACAACAAATGCAAGAACTCACGGAGGCAGGGCTGCCACCAGTACGTCATTCACAACAACAAGTGCATTCCCGAGTGTCCCTCTGGATACACGATGAATTCCAGCAAGTGAGTCCTGGGTGTGGATCTTGCAGGGGGGGAGGCAGCAAAGAGGCGGAGGGATGTGGAGTTGGTGATGACAATGTTGGCTGTTAAAACTGTGTGCAAAAACAGAGTTAATTGGCTATGAGTGAGGTTGTTGGTCTCAGAGGCTCTTTCTGCCCCTTGCTTTGCTGCTGGGCTTTGGATCAGGGGTCAATAACCTTTTGCTCTAAAGGGCTACATAGTAAATATTTCTGGCATCTTGTACACCAGTTCTAAGCTTTCCCTGCTCCGCTTCAGAATAAAAAAACCATAAGAGAAGTCATTGGTTTCCCCTAAAACCCTCCAGGTGGCCTGTCCTCGCTGATGTAGCTGCATCATCATTGTAACAAGAATGTAGCTGAGGTTTTTCACGTCTTCCCTGATCTATAGCTGGGTGGTGTGCCCAGATTAGCCCAGAACATAGTGTCTCAAGGAGGAAGGGACACACTGCCACACAATTTCCAGGGCTTTGCTGTCCTTTGAAGGGTAGTATGGTCAAACCGTTTCCCACCATCTGGGTGAGAAATAGCAGAGTTTTCTCTCTTTGGCGATGAGTCAGATTTCCTACGCACATCGCAGACTTTTTGTTCAATGTTGTTGGCTTCTTAGAGGAGCTATTTTGGTGTCTCGGGGCCATAACAGAGTTTAAAAAATCTGTTTCCTGGTTTTTGTGTTGAGGTTAAAAAAAAGAAAGAAAGAAAGAAAGAAAACACACCACAAAACAACACAAAAACAGATCAGAAACAGACAGATGATCAGAGGCCTTGAGCTGACCTGCTTACGTAAAAAATCTTCCTCTTCAGATTTGAGAATTAGCCAAGCGAGCGTGTTCTGGTGGGAAATTATATTTCCCTGGGTGGAGGGGATGGGAAGGAAAAGCAATCTTTAATTTCAGGTCTTAGGAGGTTCTGTTCTCATGTTTGTGCAACCTGTAAGTACAATGTGTTTTGTTTTATTTGTTTTTGATAAAAACCTATCTAGTGGCTTTGTTGACCCAAAATAATCCTCTATAAAATCACCTTTGCATGCCAGACAGAACTTTTTGAAGAGGGGAGTGGCACCAGTTTATTAGTAAGGTTAGGACAATGACCATATTCCTTTTAATTCATTTCATCCCCCCTCCCCCACATTTGAAATAACAAGTGTGTATTATTGTCTCCCGGTGAGATGTTTGTTTAAAAGATATTGGCTTTAAATGAAAGGCATTTTTCCCTTGTCCTGACAAAGACCTGAGAAATATCACAACCTCCTTTGATATTCTTCCTGATGGTGTAGTGGGCCCTAGAACAACAACAAAACAAAACAAAACAAAAACCCTAAGGGATTGACAGCACGTCCTTTGATGCCTGGGACCTTTATTGAAAGGAAGTAAAAACAAAGCGAGAGATGCTAGTAGTGATGTATCATGTCAGTGTTTTACCTTTTAGGTTTTTAAAAAATGTAATATTTTTACTTCCGAGGCTTTCATTTTTATCTTATGAAAGACTGTATAGTACTGTTGCATTTTGCTGATGTGGTTTGGTATCAAATAAGGCCAGATATGTTTTCTTCCATTCTGGTTGCTTCTCGGGGACATAGTTCTTGATGTTTTCAGAGCAGAGTTCTGGGAACCCGCGTGGTTTCATTAAAAGGTCCCCGCTGCCAGTCTCCCTGCATCCCAAGGTAACTGATGGGAGAACGGTGCGGTGTCCTTTCCTGAGAGGAGCAGGACCAGATATTTGGGATGAATGTTGCATTTTTGGTGGGTGTCGGGTATCCATTGGGAAGGGGGGAATCTTCAAAATCTTTGACTCTTGTCTTGCCTTCCTCTTGTAACTGAAAGCTTGACACTTGTCCCTGTGGCCACATCATCAGATGAATGAGAACAAGTGGTTTGAGGAGAAGCAAAGAGAAGCTTATTACTTTGCTGGCAAAGGAGGAAAAATGGTAGACTCTCATCTCGAAATCCAAATGTCCTGAACATAAGCAGAAATGGGGAGTTTGAAAGGAAGGGCCCTCAGTTCTAAGCTACTGTGTTAATGATTCTAATTGTTCCATCTCAGCCTAAGACAAAGCCTGTGACCTCCCCTACCTGGGAGGCTGGGGCCAGGCCTGGGATGGCTGAGCTATCTCCTGTGACACAAAGAACAGAACACATTTCCCTGCCTGTCCCAGGGTTTTGGTTTTTTTTGTTTGTTTGTTTGTTTGTTTTTTTGAGACTTTGTTGCCCAGGCTGGAGTGCAGTGGCAGCATCATAGCTCACTGCAACCTCCAACTCCTGAGCTCAAGTGATCCTCCTGCCTCAGCCTCCCGAATAGCTGGGACTGCAGGTGCACATCACGAAGTCCAGCTCATTTTTAAATTTTTTTTGTAGAGATGGGGTCTTGCTTTGTTGTCCAGGCTGGTCTCAAACTCCTGAGCTCAAGCAATCCTCCTGCCTCAGCCTCCCAGAGTGCTAGGATTACAGGTGTGAGCCACCTTGCCTGGCCTAGCAGATATTTTTATTGTCAACTTATTTATTCACCCCAACCAGATTATAAGCTTCCCAAGTGTATCTGTTAGCTCTTGCTGTGTAACAAAATCACCTCAGTGCTTAGTGGCCTAAAACATGCATTTATGAGTTCTGATGATTTTGTGGATTGACTGGTGGTTTGTCTGGCCAGGGCTGGCTTAGCTATGGCTGATAGTTCAGGATAGCCTCTTATGCCTTAGATGGTCAGCTGGGCCTCTCTCATGAGGTCTCTCATCCCAGCAAGCCAGGAAGGGCAGTCCTCAATGTGTAAGTGCTTGTTAATCCTCAACTTGCATCACACTGGCTAATATTCCATAGGCCAAAGCAAGTCATATGGCCAAGCCCAGCTCCAACAGGTGGAAAACTAAACTCCCTTCTTGGTAATAGAAGCTGCAAAAAACTTGTGGCCATTTCTGATCTCTCACTGGGAAAGCAGATTATCTGTTTTTTTCACGTGTGTGTACCTGCAGCTGAGAACAGGGGTTGGCAAAGGGCCAGAGAGTAAATATTTTCAGCCCTGAAGGCCATATGGTCTCTGTTACAGCTACTCAACTCTGCCTTTGTAGTGTGAAGGCAGGGTTAGGTGATGCAGTCACCAATGGATGTGGCCGTGTTCCAATATAACATTATTTGCAAGAAAACAGGTGGCCAGCTGGATTTGACCCATGGGCTGCGGTTTGCCAACCCCTGCCTTAGAGTGTCACCTGCCACGTAAGTGTAGAGCCAATAAAAGAACCCAAACATTTGGTCACTCTTTTGTTTCCACCCCAGCTATTCTGATACTAACTATGCGGCATGCAACACCAATCTGACACTAACCACCTGGAGCTGGCTGTAAACTCTGCAGGTTAAAGGCTCAGTCCCCGCAAAGACTTCCTGAACTTCAGACATCAGCTGTGCTTCGGGGATTCCCTAGCCACCCACACTTCCGATTGACTGCCTATAAATTTGGGGGATTTCCTGGCCACCCACACTTCCGATTGACTGCCTATAAATTTGGGGGTTCCCGCAAAACCCTTTGGGTTTGATAGTTAACTAGAACAACTCACAGAACGGAAATACACCTGCTATACTTACAGTTATAGTTTTATTATAAAAGATGCACACAGGGTAAGGTCTGGGACAGTCCTGGACACCAAGTTTCCATATTCTGGTTCATGTGGAATCAGGGTGCATCACCCTCTTGGCACGTAATGTGTTCACCATCTGGGAAGCACACCACTGAGCTTCAGTGTGCAAAGTTTTTATTGGGATTGCCACATGGGAGGGACCCCGTGTGCCCTGACCCCTCACTCGCTCTCTTTCTTTGCTCGTCCTCAGCTTGGTGTGCACACCATGCCTGGGCCCCTGTCCCAAGGTCTGCCACATTCTCGAAGGCGAGAAGACCATCGACTCAGTGACATCTGCCCAGGAGCTCCGAGGATGCACTGTTGTCAACGGGAGTCTTATCATCAACATCCGAGGGGGCAGTGAGTGCTCTGGGCTGGGGGGAGGGCGTCCTGCCAGGCGCCATGTCCCTGTGAGCTGTGACCTCAGCCCAGGCTCTAGTCCATCACTCAGTGGCTCTCCCATTAGTGGAGACTCTCATTTTCCAAGTGGGGAATTGGGGGCATTAGCAATCTGCATTTTTTTTTCTTTGAGATAGGATCTCACTCTGTCACCCAGCTGCTGGAGTGCAGTGGTGTGATCATAGCTCACAGCAACCTCAAACTCCTGGGCTCAGGCAATCCTCCTGCCTCAGCCTCCCAAGTAGCTGGGACTGCAGGTGCACACACCACGCCTGGCTAAGTTTTTAAATTTTTTTGGTAGAGACAGGGAGGGTCTCACCATGTTGCCCAGGCTGACCTCAAACTCCTGGCCTCAAGCTATCCTCCCACCTCGGCCTCCCAAACTGCTGGGATTGCAGGCGTGAGCCACCGCACTCGGCCGGCATTTTTTAACGATCAGGCAACATGCCCTATAGCAGGTCTGCAGACCATGTTTCCGGAAATACCAACTCAGGCAAAAAAGATGTTCCTTTGTTTATTTATTCTGCAAACATTTATTGAATACTCACAGTGAACAAGGCAAAGTCCTTGCCATGATGGATCTTGCAAAAAAAACCCCAAATCGATGCATGACGTAAGGTCAGGGGGTGGCCCATGCTTTGAGAAAAGCGCAGTGGAGGGATGGCGGAAGGGGAAATCAGCAACTTTTTCATATAAAGGGGCCACATAGAATGAATAGATTCAGCTTTGCAGGCTGGACAATCTCTGTCATAACTAATTGGCTCTGCTGTTGAAGTGTGAAAACGGCCATAGACATGTGTCAACCAAGGGGTGTGGCTCCATTCCAATAAAACTTTATTGACAAAACAAGTGGGGTTTGGCCACTGGGCTGCAGTTGGCCCACCTCTGAAATACAGAATAAAAAGGGTTGCAGTTTTAGAGATGTTTCCGTGTGGGGGGAGGGATGGTTTGAGATAGTGATGGAATAAGCCAAGGAAATATACGGAGGAATAATATTCTGGGCAAAAAGGCAGCCAGTGCAAAGGTCCTGAGGCAGGCATCTGCTTGGCGTGTTTAAAGAATGGTAAAGACTTCCGACTGTGTTCTCAGCACGAAGGCTTTTGAGCAGAGTATGTTGAAATCATTGACAGTCTATAGGTCATCTCCTCACCACGGAAAATTATGGGAAGATTAAAATATTCCTGTAGAAACTCACTGCATGTTTTCTCCCTTCCTTAGACAACCTAGCAGCTGAGCTCGAAGCCAACCTCGGCCTCATTGAAGAAATTTCAGGGTATCTAAAAATCCGTCGATCCTACGCGCTGGTGTCGCTCTCCTTCTTCCGGAAGTTACGTCTGATTCGAGGAGAGACCTTGGAAATGGGGTACGTGGGCCCAATTCTGTGTCTGTGGCCCAAACATTAAGTAGGAAGCTTGGATCCCTTCCTCTCGAGGTCCCACTGACTCTGTTTCAGTTGGTAAAATGGCAGAAACACAGACTAGCTATGCTTAATGCAGATAGAAATGATAATAACTTGTGGGCAGAAAGTCCGAGAAAGGCCATTCCGCGATGCTGTCAAAGGCCCAGGTTCTTGCCAACTTGCTGCTCTGCATGGTCACAAGATGGCTGCCTCACGCCCACCCTCACAGCTGTAGAACAGGCAGGAAATAGAGAAAGGGACAAAAGGTGCTTTGTAGCTGCATGATACATGGCTAGTGGCATCTGTATTGAACAATGCCGGTCTAGAGTCTTCCCTTTTCCCATTCATTATGTGCCAGTGGCCCACTAACCATGCTAAAGCACAGGTCTAGTCAGGTCACTGAGCTAATATAAAACCTTCAGTGACTTCCTTGTGCCTACCAAGGCGGGGCTCATGTTTCTGGTCTGGCATGCAGTATGCTAGAGGGTTTGCTTGGTCCATTGCAGTTCTATAGCTATCTCCTGTCACCTGTTGGCCAAAGCAGGTTATTTTGCTCTTCTGTTGGGCCCAGCTCAGGTGCCTCTGTGTCTTCAGTCTTTTCCCTCTGCAAAATCCCGTTTCTCAATCCATCACGGGCTTACCACTCCGTTTCAATACTAAGCTCACTTTCCCAGCCATGAAAACTTCCCAGCACCCCCATTCAACAAATATTTATTGAGTATGTCCCAAGCACATGGTTAGAACTGAGCATGTGGCCCCGGACAGGACTGACTCCAGGCGTGGCCCTACCGTCTTGGAGTCGGAGAGGACCAGCGGCTGAATGCTTAGCGGGTGTGTGTGTCTGTTTCCGCAGGAGCTACTCCTTCTACGCTTTGGACAACCAGAACTTAAGGCAGCTCTGGGACTGGAGCAAACACAACCTCACCATCACTCAGGGCAAGCTCTTCTTCCACTATAATCCCAAACTCTGTTTGTCAGAAATTCACAAGATGGAAGAAGTCTCAGGAACCAAGGGGCGCCAGGAGAGGAATGACATTGCCCTGAAGACCAACGGGGACCAGGCGTCCTGTAAGTGGTCCCGCCCCCGGGGGCCCCTGGTTTCCGCACCAGGAAACATAACCACCCTCCTTCATCCGCCCCACTGGCCCCCAGGGGCACGTCACTGCCCCCTAGTGGGATACAAAGACTCATTGCGTGACAGGCTTTCGTTTTGAGCACAGGTTTTGAGACATCTCATGGCTGTGTTTATGGCACCAAATACAGTGCCTGATACGAGAGGATGCCACATGAACATGACAAGAATGGATGAGTGAATGAATGACGCCTCCTTGTAGACAGTTCGGGCTCAGTGCTAAGGCCAAGGAGTTCAAAGTTGAGTGAATGTCTGTGTCCGTGCGCATCTTCTGGCAAGCAAACACCAAGTCGGAGTTAGACGTGCAAAAAATGTATCAAGGGCTGGGTGCCTTGGCGCACGCCTATAATCCCAGCACTCTGGGAGGCCAAGGCAGGAGGATCGCTTGAAGTCAGGGGTTCGAGACCAGCCTAAGCAACAGTGAGACCCTGTCTCTACTAAAAATAGAAAAATTAGCCAGGTGTAGTGTGCGCCTGTAGTTCCAGCTACTCAGGAGGCTGAGGCAGGAGGATCGCTTGAGCCCAAGAATTAGAGGCTGCAGTGAGCTATGATGATACCACTGCACTCCAGCCTGGGCGACAGAGTGAGACACTGTCTAAAAAAAAAAAAAAATTGTATTGAGGGTAATGCGCTAGAAAAGAGAGGGAGAGCCTTCTGGTAAGTGTGGGTCTGACCTCTGTGAACAGAGAGGGGGAAGAAAGAGGATAGGACAGCGTTACATCCGTGAGTGTCTTGGCCAAGCCCCAAGAGGGAGCTCAAGGCAAGAGTTTCCTGAATTGGATAAGAACAGCCAGGCCCCCCCGCCGAGCTCAGTCATGGTTGGGGGCCGTCCAAGGAAAGCCGGGCTCTGGCTTGAAAGCTCCAGCAGGTCCCGCAGTTTCTGCAGCGGGAGGCTGTCTGCTGACTGCTCTGCCCTAACGCATTCTGAGCAGTGAGCTTCCAGGGGCTTCAGTGATGCTCCCCCAGGGGATGAGTTCCTTGTGGCAAAATGCAGTGCCAGGAGAGAGCGAGGTGGGATGTGTCATTTAAGAGAGGGTTTGCATCCTAGGCAGAAGCAACAATTCAGATGTGTCCCTCTAAACGGCAATGATGCACAGGCTGTCTGAACTCACCCGCCTGTGTTTGTTTACACTGGGGTTGCATCTTCTGCCTTGCAAGTAAGTGTACGTGCAAGATGCACCTGTTTCAGGAGGAACATGACTCGTGCAAATCCCTTCTCCTGGTAACTATTGGCCAGTTGTCCTGGCTGTGACTGTGAGTCCGAGCTTCTACCCCTGGATACACGACAGCCTCTAAGTCCAGAGACAAGGTGTCGGGGCAAGGGATGCAACTTTCTTCAGAGAGTGGCGCGTGGTACGGGCTTGGACTCGGTGTCATCGCGTGGGCACAGACGACTGCGATTCAGCTGAGTCCCTGGCCGGGTAACTGGCTTGTGTGCAGGGCCGGGGTGCACGGCTGGGTCTTGCTTTTGAATCTGCCCCTCAGGCACACTCAGAGAGACCAGACCCATTAAAGGAATAGCAGACCGATCTCCCCCTTCCCACAGGCCCTGAAGCAAGTCCGGGATCATGCGCTTTGGCCTGAAACTGACTATTCGATACTGATGTTGCCTGGTTTTTTGTTTGTTTTTTTTTTAACTTTCCTAGGTGAAAATGAATTGCTTAAATTTTCTTTCATTCGGACATCTTTTGACAAGATCTTGCTGAAATGGGAGCCGTACTGGCCCCCTGACTTCCGAGACCTCCTGGGCTTCATGCTGTTCTACAAAGAGGCGTAAGTAGAAGAGAGAAGGGAGCAGAGATGACGGCCGGACGACTTGGGGCTTGCTGCCAGAGGGCTCACACCTTCCCCTCAGGGTTCCCTTCTGTCTCCTTCCTACTCCTACTTCCATACCCACCATGGGTTCCTTTTTATGACCTCACCAGTCGATGGTGTGCTCAAGCAGTGATGTCTCCTTCTGTCAAAAGCCTGAAATGAGGCCGGGCGTGGTGGCTCATGCCTGTAATCCCAGCACTCTGGAAGGCTGAGGCGAGAGGATCGCTTGAGGCCAGGAGTTCGAGACCAGCCTGAGCAAGAGTGAGACCCTGTCTCTACAAAAAGTAGAAAAATTAGCTGCACATGGTGGTGCATGCCTGTAGTCCCAGCTACTTGGGAGGCTGAGGCAGGAGGATCACTTGAGCCCAGTTGGAGGCTACAGTGAGCTATGATGACGCCATTGCACTCCAGACTGGGTGACAGAGTGAGGCCCTGTCTCAAAAAAAAAAAAATGCTACCCTGTAGGATGTAACTTCCCTGGGGCCCAACTTCACAGCGCTCCGGGTGATAGGCATGTAAGGGTAACCACTTCCCCTGTTTTGTCTCGAAAGCCCTTATCAGAACGTGACAGAGTTCGACGGGCAGGATGCTTGCGGCTCCAACAGCTGGACGGTGGTGGACGTTGACCCGCCCCTGAGGTCCAATGACCCCAAGTTGCAGAACCACCCTGGGTGGCTGATGCGTGGTCTCAAGCCCTGGACTCAGTACGCCATCTTTGTCAAGACCTTGGTCACCTTCTCGGATGAACGCCGGACCTACGGGGCCAAGAGCGACATCATTTATGTCCAGACAAATGCCACCAGTGAGTGTGCCTTGTGACTTTGAATTTGCCTGGGCATTGGACATCTTGCCTCAACTGGCTGACTCAGCAAACTGTAGGAAATACTTTGTTGCATGGTTATTTATTGGCTTTTAAAGGAGCTGGGTATTCGGCCAGGCACAGTGGCTCACGCCTGTAATCCCAGCATTCTGGGAGGCCGAGGCGGGAGGATCGCCTGAGGTCAGGAGTTGGAGGCTGCAATGAGCTCTGATGACACCACGGCAGACTAGCTCATGGTCACCGAGTGAGACACTGTCTTTAAAAAAAAAAAAACCCCAAAACAAAAAAAAATTAGCTGAGTATTGAGGGTTATATTTTCAGAAGATGAAGAAGTTCCCAACAAGGCACATGAGGAGAATATATATATTTTTTCATCCTATGATAAAAGAATTTTCAGATATTTCACAACATAGAAAGGAGAACAACCCAGTGCAACACCCTCCAGCGTCAACCTTTGGTCATTTTAGTTTCATCTCTACTCTTCCTCTGTCTTCCTACTTAATGTCACTTTTTTTTTGGCTGGAGTGTTTCATAGCAATTTAGTTATATTTTTATAAAACCTATGTCCTCCTCCTAGAGCAGTAGCTCTCAAATGGGGGGCAGAGTTGGCAATGGCCAGAGACATTTTTGGTCACAGGTGGGGAGACGGGACTCCTGGCATTTAGTGGGTGGGAGCCAGGGATGCTGGTCCACGTCCCACAGAGCCCAGGACACCCTGCTTCCCATGACAAAGAATTATCTAACCCCAGATGTCAAGAGTGCTGAGGATGAGAAACCCTGTCTCGCAGGACCGAGTCTAAACTTTATGAATAGGCTCTGCCTCCTCCACCTGGTACCCTCTTAGCAGCACCAAAAGACAGCACCAAAATCTTCCAGAAACTTCCAGCCTCCAGGTCTTTGTACCTCCACACCCTCCCCGGCTCCCTCAGCCGCCTCCTTCCTTGAGGGACAGGTTTTGCGGCACCCAAAGACGGAGCATTTGGGGGAGTGTCAGACGCCAGCTTGATGACACGATGCAGTGGTTTCATGTCTGCCCCGTGGCCGGGTTCATAGCGGGGCAAATGCTAATCAGCAAACATGCGTTCACGGGTCTCTTCCCATGGTCTTCTCTTCCCCAGCAGCATCTCCGGTGCCCGGAGCCGAGAGAGTTTGGCACCTAGTATGGGCTCAGTCAGCGTGTGTGGCACAAACGGATGAATGAATGGTCACCTGACGTGTGGTTTTCATTTTCCGAAATTTGGAAACCCATGCCCCGCCTGGGTGACTGTCCCCTGCGTCCTCTCTGGTTTTCTCTGGTGTTAAATAACGCTGCAGTGAACATCTTCATTGCAAAGTGTGTTGGATTTCTTCCAACGTGTGTATGTGTGTGTGTGCATGTGTGGGTGCATGTGCGTGCGTGTGTGTGCACATGTGTGTATGTGCGTGTGTGAGTGTATGTGTGTGTGCATGTCTCTGTGTGCGTGTGTCCTCCCTTCTCACGTCCACCCAACTCTCCCTCACGGCCGCCCTGTTTCCCTTTTCCTCTGCAGACCCGTCGGTCCCCCTGGACCCCATCTCGGTGTCTAATTCCTCATCCCAGATCCTTCTGAAGTGGAAGCCCCCCTCCGACCCCAACGGCAACATCACGCACTACCTGGTTTTCTGGGAGAGGCAGGCAGAGGACAGCGAGCTGTTCGAGTTGGATTACTGCCTCAAGGGTGAGCGCGGGCGGTGGTGCCGGGACCGGCGGGGTCTGCGGGTCGGATCCGCTGTGCTCCGATTCCAGACGGCTCTCACTCCCGTTTCCCAGTGTCCATACACGCGTGTGCATGCACACTCCATTCCACCTCAGTCGAAAACACACACACACACACGTTTAAAAGCCGCTGCACGAGCACGTGCTCCAAAGGCGCATGTCCAAACCAGCTATTTCTCAGTTTCCTATATCTTGGCTCCATTTCCCTATGGAATTTTCTCCTCTTCCCTCTCCTTCCTCCGCCCCTCCCTTTCTTCATCTTCCTCCTCCCCCTCCTCCCTTGCTCACACCAACGGGGATGCAGCTGTGTTAACTCGAGAAAGACTCTTCTGTGCAAAGCTAGAGACACAACCGGTCATGTTGAGTTTACAGACAGAGTCGAGGAAGGACTGTGGCCCTACTGAGACCCTTTAGTTGTAAGAGTTGGAGGCAGCAAGGCGCAATCATCCCCTCTCCCCCTTCTGAACTTTCTGGTTTTTTTCTTTTCTTTTCTTTTTTTTTTTTTTTTGAGACAGAGTCTCACTCTGTCGCCCGGGTTAGAGTGAGTGCCGTGGCGTCAGCCTCGCTCACAGCAACCTCAAACTCCTGGGCTCAAGCGATCCTCCTGCCTCAGCCTCCCGAGTAGCTGGGACTACAGGCATGTGCCACCAGGCCCAGCTAATTTTTTCTATATATTTTTAGTTGTCCAGATAATTTCTTTCTATTTTTTTTTTTTTAGTAGAGGTGGGGGTCTTGCTTTTGCTCAGGCTGGTCTCGAACTCCTGACCTTGAGCAAGCCGCCCGCCTCAGCCTCCCAGAGTGCTAGGATTACAGGCGTGAGCCACTGCACCCGGCTCTTTCTGAACTTTCAATTAAAATTTTATACTAATGACAATTTTTTAAAAAAATCTTAATCTTGTTTACATAATGGGCTTCCATTCACCTGAAGGAAAATGGAAAAATAGTTGAAGCCCCAAACTAGTGCGTATACGTTAAAGTTATTTTAAAACACAGTTTTAAAAACCAAAGCAAAACAAAAAAAAGGCAGGGGGTGGAGGGTAGGGGCAGCACTGGGTGCAGTTGGCTCACACCTATAATCCCAATGCTTTGGGAGGCTGGGATGGGAGGATCACTTGAGGCCAGGAGTTCAAGACCAGCCTGGGCAACAGAGCAAGACCCCGTCTCTACAAAAAGTAAAAAAAATTAGCCAAGAGTAGTGGGGTGCACCTGAGGTCTCAGCTACTCGGGAGGCTGAGGTAAGAGGATTGTTTGAGCCCAGGAGTTGGAGGCTGCAGTGAACTATGATGACACCACTGCACTCCGGACTGGGCGACAGAACGAGACCCTGTCTCAAACAAAAACAAAACAAAACAAAATAAACTCCCCTCCTCCACCCACCAAACCAGAGAAGCCACAGTCACTATTTTTCCCTTTAGTTTTGGTTTGTTTGTTTGTCTTGATTTCACTTTCTCGAGATATTTTCAGTTAGTGATAATATCCTCAGCCCATGACCTTGGAGGAGAAGGCCAGGGGGTGTCACTGGGCGTGGCATGGCGTGGCAGGGGG
The DNA here is from genome assembly GCA_963574885.1 of Lepilemur ruficaudatus. Classification (NCBI taxonomy): domain Eukaryota; kingdom Metazoa; phylum Chordata; class Mammalia; order Primates; family Lepilemuridae; genus Lepilemur; species Lepilemur ruficaudatus. The sequence goes on from CAUYRT010039729.1 coordinate 53,734, forward strand.
CCCAGAGCTCGAGGTCTGCTCTTGGCTCGGCCCCTGACCTGCTGCAGGGTTTGGGCCAAGGCCCCAAGCAAGTCACCATCTACCTCCTTTTTGGGAGAAGGGGCGGGAGGACAGATGATCCCCGGGAGCCGTCCCAGCTCTAAGATCATGTGCTATATGTATGCCTGTGACATCATCCCCGCCAGAGCCACGGGCTGCAAACGTGATTTATCTCCTTGGATGCTTTATATAACTCCGGGGCGAGTCCAGGCGTAGGCTCTGCTTCAAGCTGTTGGCCCTGCCTTCGAGTAACCAAAACCACCAGCTAGCGCGGCCACGGGCGGCCGGGGGCGACGTCCATCGAAGCTTTCCTTTCCTTTTTACGCTGAAAGCCTAAATCTCTCACTACCACAGGACTGTTTAAACATGGTTTTATTTGCAATGATCACAAAGTTTACATAATTAAAAATAAACTTACTAAAGACAAACACTGTGTGATCCCACTCACAGGAGGTCCCTAGAGGTGTCAGATTTGCAGAGACAGAGAGTAGCGTGGTGGGTGCCAGGGGCTGGGGAGGGGGCGGGGAGTGAGTGTTTCATGGGGACAGAGTTTCAGTTTGGGAAGATGAGAACGTTCTGGAGGTGGAGGGTGGTGACAGTTTCACAGCCCTGTGAATGCGCTTAATGCCATGGAACGGCATGCTTAGAAACAGCTAAAACAAAAAAACACACACACAAAAAAAGAGAGAAAGAAATGGTTAAAACAATAAATTTTATGGGACGTGTATTTCACCACAATAAAAAAAAAATCACACACTAGGGATAGTAATAGGATGTGACTGCTGGTCATGGTTAGTAACCTTATTTATTTTGTGTGTGTGTTTTAAATTGTGGTAAAAATACACGTCCCATAAAATTTATTATTTTAACACGTGCCGTCCTGTGGCACGAAGCGCATTCACAGTGCTGGGCAACCATCACCACCCTCCACCTCCAGAACTTTCTCGTCTCCCCAAACTGAAGCTCTGTCCCCATGAGACTCTCACTCCCCAGCCCCCGGCACCCACCATCCTACTTCCTGTCTCTGCGGATCTGACGACTCTTGGGGGGGACCTCATCATACTCGGCTTTCAGAGTCTCAGAAAAGCCACGGGGCCCCGTGTTTCATGCAGTGGATGCTAAAAAGAGGACCCAGTGTGACGCTTCTGCCTTATCGAACAGCTTTGTCTCTAGAAAAATGTCCAGAGCCCCCTCCCTAAGGCCATCCTGCACTTTTTGTCCATCTGCAATGTTGTAACTAGCTCCTCTCAAAGTTAACCCAGCCAGATGACTCTACGAATAAATGTAAGAAGCATTTTCTGAAGTCCCTTGTAGGCTTTTAACGCTGTGTAAATAACTTGGGCTTCCGAGTGGATACTCACTATTCACTCAAAGGTACTTGATACGTTCGCTTAGAGCTGATTGTCTACACCCAAGGCATTAAAGGGAGGAAAAAATGGCATTTCCTTCGCTTGGTAGACGCTGGCAACGCCAGGCACCCTGCAGGCTGGCGGCAGCTGGGGGTGCATTGGAGGGGGCTGTTGTGGGTTTTGCCCGTACAGGGTCACGTCCCTCCTCATGGCTGTGACAGAGGCGTGGCTGGGCTCCCCCCATGTGTGGGTCACCGGAGCCCCCAGGATTCGCCCTCAGGAGTTTTGTATTTTTAGGACCGCTACCTTGGAAAGGTGGTAGTATTCTTTTACTTTTTCCTCTTTTTTTTTCAATTTTTATAATTCCCTTTTCTATTATCATATTTGATAAAGTTCTTCTTCGATCTCCTCCCATGTCTTCAGTTCAGAAGTTTTCTACCCGGGCACTGTTGTTATCTGGGCATGGGTTTTTCTCTGGGGCATGGGCTGTGCTGCGTGCTGTAGGGTGTTGAGTAGAATCTCTGGTCTTCTTGGAGCACCCCTGGCCAGTCCTGACAACCACGGATGTGTCCAGATGTTGCCCAGAGTCCATGGCAGGCGGCAAAAGGGGAACAAAATTGCTCGTGGGTGAAAACCACGCACTAATTGGGTCTCGTTCCTGGATTCACACAGGGACCCCGGAGAATTCCGAGTGGAACTTGGACCCAGGGTCTGCCTCAGCCCAGCCCCTCCGAGAAGGCTCCCTTTTGCTGCCCCCGAATGTGTGTTGCCAAAAAGAACTTGCTCCCCATCTCTCTGCTTTCCCCCAGGGCTGAAGCTGCCCTCACGGACGTGGTCTCCCCCGTTCGAGTCCGACGACTCTCAGAAACACAACCAGAGCGAGTACGAGGACCCGGCCGGCGAGTGCTGCACCTGCCCGAAGACGGACTCGCAGATCCTGAAGGAGCTGGAGGAGTCCTCGTTCAGGAAGACCTTCGAGGACTACCTGCACAATGTGGTCTTTGTCCCCAGGTCAGGACTCACGCGGCCCTGGGGCTCTCCGAGCCGGAGTCCGCTGTTGGCTTGGTGTTGGGGGTCATTACTGGAGGACCCAGGTGAAGGATGGAGGGGGCCCCAGAGCCCACGGGAGGGCAGGCAGAGTCCAGGCGCCCGATCGGAGCCCTCGCCGGTGGGAAAAGAGATCTTGCGATTTTCAGGGGAACCTTCGCAGGAACTGCAAATAATCACAGAAAAAGGGAACACTTTACAAAACTCAGCATTTGTCTTGCTTACCTCTCCTGAACCGGGGCTCCGAGTCCTGAAACAAACGCCATCAGGTTATCGAGGCAAATCCTGAGAAATGCCTTTCTGGCATCCCCTGCTTGATTTATCCCTGAGTCTTAAACTCACCGTATTCTGTTATTTTTTTTTTAATTTGTGTAACCTTCTTATCCTTCTGGAACTTTCCACAGCATCATCTAAAACCCAGAGACATCTCCTATTTAAATACATTGAATTTCCTTTAGTGAGTGAAAGGTCTTGATCAGTACATCTGATTTGCTGAGAGGATTTGCAGTGAAAATTATTCTAGACTTTATTTTTTATTATTTTTTAGAGACAGGGTCTCACTCTGTCACCCAGGCTGGAGGGCAGTGGTGTCATCATAGCTCATTGCAGCCTCCAACTCCTGGGCTCAAGCGATCCTCCTGCCTTAGCCTCCTGTGTAGCTCAGACTACAGAAGCAACCACTACGTCTGGCTAACGAAAAAAAAAAAATTTTTTTTTTAGAGATGAGGCCTTCCTATGTTGCCCAGTCTGGTCTCAAACTCCTGGCCTCAAGCGATCCTCCTGCCTCAGCTTCCCAAAGTGCTGGGATGACAGGCGTGAACCACCGTGCCTGACCACTCTGGACTTTTTAACCTATCTTTACCTTTCCTGTAAGCAAAGACACTTAGGTAAAAGGCACATTCCCAGGGCCATGTGTCACTAGTTTTTTCTTAAGCCTAATTTGTGCTAAAAACAGGAAGAGACATTTACGAATACAGGTTAGATGGGTTCTCCCCCTTCACATTTCTCTCTTTTAGTGCACAAGAGGCAGAAGAGCAGAGCAGATCGCGGTGGGGGCTCTCAAGACCTCCCTGCCATTCTGAGTACCAGTGTGGGGAGGTCACTTCACCTCTCCCCGTGCCTCAGTTTCCCCATCTGTAAAATGGCCATAATAATCATTCCTGTATTTTAGGGCTGTGAGATTAAAGGAGTCACACAGGGATCTTCAACCTTGACACTGTCAACATGTGGCACCAGACCATTCTCTGTGGCGGGGGCTGTCTGGGCAGTGTAGGGTGCTGAGCAGTGTCCCTGGACTGCCCCCATTTGATACCAATAGTTCCTCTTCCACACCCCACCCCAGTCATGGCAACCAAAAATACTTCGGGAATTGCCAAATGGCACTGGGATGTCGGCTTTAAGTATGTATCAATGTGCCCGTAGCTGGGTCCCTTCCCCGCCACCTTTGCCTGCCTTCCCCTAGAACTTGGGTGGGTGGCCACCCAGAAATGTCTGATACAGCTGTGTGTTTCCAAAGTGGGTGGAAACCGCAGATAGAACAAGGCTCTAAAATGTGTCTGTTCAAATATCCCCCGATGCTACCCATCTGAGTAGACTTTATCCCAGAACCATCGACGTGTAACGTTCCTTTTGCTTTTTTCTTTCTTTCTTGCATTTTTCCCCTGTGACCCTGAGTCCAAAAGAGCATTCAGTGGTACAGCCCAGGCATCGAAGCAGTTACTGTTTTACTTGTTTTAAAAACACAATGCTGCCACACTTGGGGGAATGGCTGAGTTAGTTGTGATGTCTCAAGGTTAGTAGTGAAATTAAAGCCAAGTGCAGTGGCTCATGCCTGTAATCCCAGCACTCTGGGAGGTCCAGGCGGGAGGATCATTTGAGGCCAGGAGTTTGAGACCAGCCTGGGCAACATAGCAAGACCCCATCTCTGCAAAAAATAGATAAATTAGCCAGGCATGGTGGCATGTGTTTGTAATCCCAGTTACTTGGTGGGCTGAGGTGAGAGGATCGCTTGAACCCAGGAGTTTGAGGCTGTAGCGAGGTATGATTGTGCCACTGCACTCCAGCCTGGGCAACAGAGCAAGAGCCTGTCTCAAAAAAAAAGAAAGTAGTCAAATTTGACATCCCAGGGGAACCCCAGCAGGCCAAGTCACTGGGAAATGACTTTCTCGATTCCCCCCACCCCTTTTGCTGGAATTCCCTGCACCTGCGGGGGAAGGTATAGTTCACGGTCAAAGGCAGGGCACCCTTGCTTGGACAGAACGTGGCCTCCAGGGTGTCAGAGTCAAGCAGTCTGTCGAACGAAGTTCTGTCTGTCCTCAAAGCGGTTGGTTTTCTTTTCACAGAAAAACCTCTCCAGGCGCTGGTGCTGAGGATCCTAGGTACGACTTCGCCTGCGCGGCCCCTCGTGGCTGCTCGGCGGCGGGCCGGCGGGCCTGGCGGGGCAGAGGGCACGCTATGCGCCTTGGACATCTGGGGTGGGGTGGGGTTCTGTGACTTGTTGCATGCGACAGGCTTCTGCGCTGGAGAGCAGATGCTTCCTAAATTCACCAATTAAATGTCTTTCGCTCTGAAATGGGATCTGGGCATGAACTGGGGGGCAAAAAAGTCTTAACTAACCCACTCTTCCTAAAACTATAGAATCACGGGAGTACTTCCCGGGGCACCTCCGTCCTGTCTTCTGTTTGTCCCCGTCACTGTTCACGGTCCACTCCCTGAACATCCATCCCGACGTCCTGCCCACACATGCCAGGCGGGCGCACCTAGGAGTCTGAGCTCCGCGACGCACGGGGATCCCAGCCCAGCTTCTCCTCCTAGGACTCCTCTAGACCCCAGAGCAAGCGGGGAAGAACTCGGGGGAAAGGCCAGGAGATGGGATGAATCGTGGTGGGCTCTTGGGAAGAACAGGAGGTGAGATTAGAAAGGAGAGGGCCACGTTGAGGGATTTTCTTCTTTTTATTTATTTATTTATTTATTCCAGGCACCTATGTGGCCGGAGCTGCCCTCTAGTGGCCGTTGGGAATATAATCCGTAGTAAAAGAAAGGGCTGGAAATTTGTGGTCTTTGGTCCAAAGAGGGATTTCTCAATCTGTCTTTTGGATAATTTGGAGATGGATCCTTCTCAGGGGTGGGGACCATCCTGTACCCTGTAGGATGTTAGGCAGCGTACCTGGCCTCCATTCACTCGACGCCAGTATCATACCCGCCCCCCAAAGTAATGATAACCAAAAATATCTCTAGACAGTGCCAAATGCTCCCCTGGGTGTGGGGGCGGACGTAGCCCGGGTGGAGACCACCAGTCCAGTGTGGGATCGTTGGATAATAAAGTACTGCTGTGGGCCGGGCGCGGAGGCTCGCGCCTGTAATCCTAGCACTCTGGGAGGCCGAGGCAGGAGGATCACTTGAGCTCAGGGATTTGAGACCAGCGTCAGCAAGAGTGAGACCTGTCTCTACTAAAAATAGAAAGAAATTAGCTGGGCAACTAAAAATAGAAAAAAGTTAGCCTGGCATGGTGGTGCATGCCTGTAGTTTGAATTCCCAGGAGTTCGAGGCTGCAGTGAGCTATGATGATGCCACTGCACTCCAGCCTGGGCAATAGAGCAAGACTGTGTCAAAAAAAAAAAAAATGCTTTCTGTGTAGCGAGTGGAAGCCTCAGTTGGCAGGAAAGACCCTGTCCTAAGGGTCTTTCATTACCACTTTAGGGTCTTTGGGGATATAATTCTTTGGGTATTTGGCCTATTTGATGAGGCTGTTCTATGTCTCTGGTCGCTTAGTTACCAATTTCTCTGGGGTTATTTATGAGGCACCAACGGCTTGGTTATTGTTTTGCAAGACCCTTTGTGCCTGTACAGAAATGTTCCCAAGCCTGCAGGACGGATATATCTTTAGCTTGACAAGTAAGTGGGGGAGCTGTTTTCTTTTCCATCCAAGAAGGTTGTTGGTCTTTGTGATCAAAAAGATCACAAAGAAAATCTTATTAACTACCTTCCCCCCAAAAGTAGGATTTGTTTTCTGACCACAGATTTTCTGATGACAATGCGATCATAAAAACAAAAAGTTAAACTTCAGAAGTTTGAACAGAGAACTCTACTTCTTGTTGGTTAAAAAGTCAATCACTTCAATATCGATTAGGTCAGAGAAGGAATGGGCTTTGATGAAAATTAGTAGACTTTAATGGATTCATAAACCAAAAAAGAAAAAAGTACTTTAAAATGTCAAAATATAAAAGCATTCGAGAGGGAGAGGAAAATTGATAATAGCCAAGCCTTTGCTAAATGTAACCTAAGGGGAAAAACACAAAAAACTGGGAGGAGAGAAGATAATATAAAACTAGAGCTAAACTGATTCAAAAAGAGGCAGAAAAAATTATGCAGTTTCAAAACTTTGGAAAAAGATACATATCAGTTAATTTCCTCGATAAAGTCTTCAGGCTGAGAGAGTTTTATAGATGGGCTCCTTCACACCCTGAAAGAGCCACTATTTACTGTAATATAGAAACTGTTCCAGGGTGTAGAAGTCTATGAAAATCATCCGAGTTCATTTTATGAAATTAACATAATACCCCTGGTAGAACCTGACAAAGATACTACACTGAAAAAAAAAAATAGGTCAAGCTACTATGTGACTTTAGATTCAACCATTCCAGATAAAACACTACACTAGCAATATTGTTTATGTCCAAAATGCAGGGGTGGTTTAAGATCAGAAGATCTGATGATATCATCTACTTCATCAAGGGGCGCAATAAAGAAAAGCATATCATTAACGTTAATTAAACATTCCTAACTTAGAGAGAGGAGGGAAAAGGAGGCCTCTTATAAAAGCGAGAATAGAATACTTCTTCCACAAGATAAATATTCCCTGGATGAAGCCAATAGCCAAGGTAACATCATTCTTAAAATTATTCTTAGAGTTAGGAGCAAAACAAGGACGCCTGATCTCATCGTCACTAATTAACATTTCTCTGGGCAACTAGCCAATGCAATAAGACATGAAACAAGTTAGAATTGTGAAGAATGGAATGTGGCAAGTCATTGATATTTGCAGATGGTCTAGTGCAAGGGTAGGTGAACTATGGCCCAGAGGCCAGCTGCCTCTTCTTATAAATGAACTTTTATGGGAATGGAAACACACTCCTTTGTCTACATATTATCTATGGCTGCTTTAAGCTACAATGGCAAAGTAAAGTAGTTATGACAGAGGTCACATGGCCTGCAAAACCCCAAATATGTACTATTTAGCCTTTTATGGGAAAAATTTGCTAACCCCTTTTCTAGTCTGTTTAAGACTAGCTTCTGTATTAAGAAGCTGAAAGAGTTTTCTCTCTCCTTGAACCGAGTGATATCTTCTTCTAGAAATCTACTCTGGGGAACTTAATAAAACAATCAGACAAATGATTAAAGTGATATTTATAATAGCAAACAAAATTGGGAATACCATATTTAAAAAAAATAGGAGATGGCTGAGTGCATGACAGCTCATGCAATAAATGGAATATTTTACAGCGATGAAATATTTTCCAAGTTTTCCACAAGGAGCACATGATACTTTGTCATTGAGCAGGGGGGGAAAATACCCTAACATTGAAAAAGAAAAAAAAAAAAGCTGAAATCCTGTCCTACTTAAGACATTAGGTTGTAAGGAAAATATTTAACAAACACATCCAATATAACAGGTGAGCAAAGTGGGTTATAAAACAGGCTCCATCCTCATCCACACCCACACATAATATTTATAGGGGAAAAAAAATGCCCAAAGGAAGCAACAAACAGGTGGAATTATAAGTCATACACATTTTCTTTTTTATGCTTTTTTTTTTATATTTTAAAATGTTTTGTGCCATCTACATTTATTTCTTCATGTACCTTTTTAAAAGGTGGGGAGAAGTGTGCTGGTTGCATAGACAGTTCTTGGAGGCACCCTTTACTTACCTGAATGATGAGATTCCTTTGCCAAGAATTCAGGTTTTGTCACTCAGATCACATGGGTGCCCTAAACAGTCACAGCGATGAGAAGATCCATTTCTTCCTGTTTAAACTGGTGATGTCAGTCGGCAGCCTGGACCACTGGGCCAGTGCCATTTGGCAGGGCTTCCTGAAAACTAGACTCTTACATGCTTTTGGCGTCTTATTTTTAACACTGACCCCGGGTGGCCTATTCGTCCGCAAAATGAAAACCTGAAATCAAGCATGTCGAGGGGGGGCAATATCGGGGTGTGTTCTGGAACCACCCATCCCTCACGGGGATGCTCACGAAAGGCATCTTGGAAGCTGCTCTGGGTGGTAATTCCTGGCAATCTGCATTTTAATCTATGTGCCTCCCTCTGCCCCGCCGCCCCCTGCACCCCGATCTTTCTTGTTCATTAGACATTTCATTCTCCAGCCTTGCCGTTACTTTTAAGATGATGGCAGTGTGACCACGCCTGTCCTGTTGTTGTCCTTCCAGGCCATCTCGGAAACGCAGGTCTCTCGGCGAAGTCGGGAACGTGACGGTGGCCGCCGTGCCAACCGTCCCCAGTTTCCCCAACACCTCCTCAACGAGCCTGCCCACGAGCCCAGAGGAGCACCGGCCCTTCGAGAAAGTGGTGAACAAGGAGTCCCTGGTCATCTCCGGCCTGCGGCACTTCACGGGCTATCGCATCGAGCTGCAAGCTTGCAACCAAGATGCCCCCGAGGAGCGGTGCAGCGTGGCAGCCTACGTCAGCGCCAGGACCATGCCTGAAGGTGGGCAACTCTCCCCACCGGGGTCCACACTAAATGGGATGGGAGGCCCAGGCTGCCCAAGGACAAACCCTTCACCCCATAGGCACTGTATATTATATGTGTACTTCACCTTATTTGCTTTTATTTGTATTCTATTTTTTTTTCTTTTGGAGACAGGGTCTTGCTCTGTTGCCCAGGCTGGAGTGCAGTGGCAGGATTAAATCTGCCTGGCTAATTTTTAAATTTTTTGTAGAGGTGGGATCTTGCTATGTTGCCCAGGCTGGTCTCGAACTCCTGGGCTCAAGCCATCCCCCCACCTCAGCCTCCCAAAGTGCTGGGATGACAGGCGTCAGCCACTCACTGCATCAGGCCATTTAAATATTACATGGACTGTGGGAAAATTATATAAGCAGCTCGAGGTTGCTCAGCTGGTAGGTGGCAGAAGTGGGATCTGATCCAAGATTTACATGCCTGCCTCTAACTTCTGCTCCCTACAGCCAAGGCTGATGACATCGTAGGCCCTGTGACCCACGAAATCTTCGAGAACAATGTCGTTCACCTGATGTGGCAGGAGCCAAAGGAACCCAACGGGCTGATCGTGCTGTATGAAGTGAGTTACCGGCGATACGGCGATGAGGTAAGGACTCGGATGCTTGGGCACATGCCTTCGGGGTTGTCCTTGTACCTCCTTCCTCTGCTTAAATTCCGACCCAGATGTTTCTCCCACTAGATGCTGTGTTGTGGAGACTTAAAGCCTTGATACATGGCCTTCCAGGGAGAGGGGTTAGAAATGCCAACCTGCAAACCGCTTTCTTTGCTCAGATTCCTACGTGGCTTTTCAGTTGTGTCCTTCACGTGAGATGCTGGCTGCTTCCATCTGTGTCCCTCTTGCCACAACGGGAGACTCCGTTTTGTTTTAGAGGGAGTTATCGGAATCCCTTAAAACCTTAATAAGTGACTTTTGGTTGGGGGCCTCCCTTTAGTCCCAGACTCTCGCAAGTGGATGGGCAAATGCAGAGATGCTCAAGAGACAGAAAGAACTAAGACAGCAGCTGAGCTGTCCTCAGCGGTCACCGTGCAGCTCATGCACACCGAGCATCTGACACACGGTGTCTCGTTTATCCCATTTTATCACATCTCAGACGTTATGAGAGGCCCCATTATTTTTACAGAAAGAAAAAGTCACTTCATTCTCATTGTAAAATGGCGTTGCTGGCACGATGCCTTCCGGTTTCAGGAAGGTCAAAATGCAAACGTGATAATACTTCTTAGAACTGAGGAAGTACCATAAATCCTCAGCGTATCCTGGTGAGCTGGGAACTGAGGCTTCCAGAGTTGAAGTCACCGCACAAGGCCTGCGAGAATAGTCAGGATTCAAACCCGAGACTGATATTCTTCTAATACAGAGGCTGGCTGGCAATTTTTTTTTTTTTTCTGTAAAGGGCCAGATGGTCTCTGTTGTGATTGCTCCACTCTGCCCTGGTACCAAGAAAGCAGCCGTGGACAGTGCGTAAACAAATGGGTGTGCTCATAAAACTTTATTTACAAAAATAAGTGGTGGGCCAGGGTTAGCCTGTAGGCCAGAGTTTGCCAAGAACCAACAGGGGTTATAGCAACACTGTCTGATTTCCTGGAACTTTGGGAGAGAGACCTGCTATAACGAGGTGCGCCTCCCTCAAGGATCACATCAACTCGTGGCACCCAAATATTTGGCTTTGACAATGATTTCGAATGGGGATCATCACACTATGTATGGCCTGTGGGCCAAATCTTCTACAGCTTGCAGAGAGGTGTGATAAAGAAATAAAGAAGGACGTGCAATAGAGACTCTGTGGCCCTTCCCAGAAAAAGTAAATTTTAGAAAACAGAAATGTCCTTACTGAAATTGCCATTCTCTACCTATCTGGGGATCCTGTTTGCTAAATAAATGGATTATTTATATGCCTTTTTTTAAACATCCATTTTATAAATAAAATGCCTTGCCCTACAGAGCTCAGTTTTTAATTTGCATAAATGTGCTTGTGCGTATAATTCGTGTTCTTGTCTTACTCTCGCCTGCCTGATGCTGTGTCTGTCTGTGAAGTGCTATGTCACTGTGGTCTGGATTTGCGTTTTTGTCCTGGTTCCTTTGAGGCTGAGTTTTGTGCCCTCCCCAGGAGGACTTAGACCCTTTAGCTTCAGGCCCTGGAACCAGGGTGGGCTTGAAGGTGGGAGCCACTGAAGTGAGAGGAGTAGCTTCCAAAGGAAGTTGAGGGCACTGTTGGCAGCAAAAAGAGTACGGATTCTATGGGGTGTGCAATTATGTGTTTCTACTGCAGAACTTGATTTTGTTTCTGCAGCTGTGACCAACTTGTCCCCATTTGCCTGGAACTTTCTGGCTATGGACACCAAAATCCCACATTCCTGGGACCCCTTAGCTTTGGCTAAACCTGGACAACTGATCACTCTGTTAGCATTGGACCTAACCCTAACCCTAACTTCTTCCGGCTTCTCCCCGCTGCCTTTGACTGGCCTGTGTGTCTCCTATTCCTGGGGCCCGAGGGTCGCTACTACGAACCCTCAGCAGCCTCTGCCCCAGACAGACCAGCTCTGTTTGCCCTGGAGGGAAGCAAAGATGTGGCAGAAAATCAGGAGGAAGTGAGAGGTTACAATCACCTTCTTAAAAACCTTTCACAGATGTTTATATTAACTATTTCCAACATTTTCCTTAATCGCCTAGCATTGCTTTGATTAAGGGAAAAAACAGCATCAAACTTTTATTTTATATACACAATTTGCACTGTCAGAGTATAATTTTACCACATTTATAAAATTCCCTCTGGCATTTGGTGGGAGGTAACTTTTTTTCCTTTTTGGTTAGTGTAATAGATACAATCACCTCTTGTTATTTATTTGATTGCATCGCTTTTGAGGATGTCCCTTTTTAAACCTCGCATCAAAATCATTTGTGCCCTGGACACTTCCCTGCCCCACTGTTGGAAACTCTGTCTCTGGGGAATCACCCTTCCCCGGAAAGAGCATCGTGTGTGTGTGTGTGTGTGTGTGTGTGTGTGTGTTTTCATGTTCTTTGCTCAGTATCTTTTGGAGTTTCTTTCTCTCCCATTGGCACAAACTTTTAAGTAATTGGCTTCTTCCAGTTTTAGTTTTTGTTTTGCTTTTTTTTTTTCCTTTGGTATCTGTGGAGAGAGTTTGACGATGGTTCTAGCTCTTCCATCACATCCCCTGCTGGCTCCCCGCTCCCGCAGGTGTCTGGGGTGAATGACTAGTGTCAGAGCATGCGTTTCCCCTTTGTCCCAGATAGCAGCTACCTTTGGCTTAATAGTCCCTTGCTACTTGGTGACTCATTCTGCTTGGAAGAAACCTTGGCCTGGAGTCCTCTGCCTCCACCCCTGCCGCCAGGGCGATTTGTTTTCTCCCTGTTACTGTCACATGATAAGCACGGGGCTTTCGACATTTCTTTCTCTTCTCCTCCCCTTCCCCCCGCCGCACCCCCTTGTAAGTTTTCCAGCCCAGTTCTCTGCATGCACTATTAGTTCGGACTGTTTTGGAAAGTTTTCAGGGTTTTGGCTCGATGCTTGCAGGTCTTGCGGTCCCTCTCCCCGGGGAGCGTCCTGTCTCTCCTCCTAGTGCATTCCGGGTTTCTCTCTAGTTACATGCTTAGCACAGAGCATGGGTACCACTTTTCTCTTCTTACCAGACATGTGGGTGAAGTTCAACTCTCTGCATGATGATTAAAAAAATATATCAAAAGAAAAATAAGGAGACACGTTAATCAGAAGGTGCAATGCTTCGGTTAGATAGGAGGAGTAAGTTCTAGGGATCTGGTGCCCTCTATAGGAATGGTAACTAGAAGTAGTAATGCATATTTCAAAATGGCTGAAAGAATGGATTTTAAATGTTCTTACCATAAAGAAGTGGTAAGTATGTGAGGGGATGTGTATGGTAAATTGGCCTATTTGAATCACTCCACAGTGTAAACACGTAACTTAACCTCACACTGCACCCCATATATACCATTATTTGTCAATTAAAAATAAAATAAGGCCAGGCACGGTGGCTCAAGCCCGTAATCCCAGCACTTTGGGAGGTCGAGGCAGGAGGATCGCTTGAGGCCAGGAGTTTGGGACCAGCCTGGGCAACATAGTGAGACCCCTTCTCTGCAAAAAATAAATACATACATAAAATAAAATATTTTTTTTTGAAAAAGAGTAATATTTCAGGACATGTGAAAATTGTTTGGAGTCCGACTTTTCCAGTGTTGACAAAGTTTTATTGGCACGCAGCTGAACTCTTTTATTTGTGGGTGTCATGAAGTTGTTTGTGGCTGTTTTTTGCAGTGTAATAGCAGAGTTGATTGAGTCTGGCTTGCAAAGCTGAGAATATTTTACTCTCCAGCTCTTGACAGTGAAAGTTGAACAACCTCCATGCTAACTCTTCCTCCCTCCTAGCATGGAGCTCACGGCACCTAAGCCACGCGTGGCTATGAGAATTAGGTGATCCGGTCTGGGTCAGACGGTTAGGAGGTTTGGCTGTCATCAGTAATGATGGCCTCTGCACCTGTTCCCTTTTCCATAGAACTATGGTTCTAAAATTCTGCGATCCTCCAAGCCGCCTGGGTGTCATACTCTGATTGTGCTTTGTTGCCTTGGCATCGTCTCCGAGCGGGACCCCAGCTGTGACACCCCTGCTTGGGCGGATGTGGCAGATGAGCTCAGGCAGCCTCCTCCTCCGTTCTAGGAGCTGCATCTGTGTGTGTCCCGCAAGCATTACGCACTGGAGCGGGGCTGCAGGCTGCGCGGGCTGTCACCGGGGAACTACAGCATACGAGTCCGGGCCACCTCCTTGGCAGGCAATGGTTCCTGGACAGAAGCCACCCATTTTTACGTGACGGACTATCGTAAGTCTCCCTGGCAGCCTTGGCCAGGTTGGGGATGTGCTTGGCGCTAGACGTGGTAGGACATTGCAGAAGATGAGTTGGGGGGAGCTACAGGTGCTGGCCGTGGACACTTGGGTGCAGCGGTTGCTGCTGTGTGACTGGGGCAAGGTGCTTGACCTCTCTGATCCTGCACTTGTTCATCTATACATGGACGTAATAACAGGACCCACTTCGGAAAGTAGAGGGAGATTTCAATGACACAGAAGTTAAGTGGCTGGCACGAGGCACCTCTGGTAAACACATTAATTAGTTCCTGTTACTAGTGTATCCATATTTGCTGTTAGAATTTTTCATCTACCAAAGGTAACGTTGGGTTTGGAACTAGCTGTGTAATTTGCAGGGCATGGTGCAAAGTAAAAGTAAAGAGCTCCTTGCTTGAAAATTATTAGGAATTTCAAGGGAACAATGGCAGGGCATTAAACCGAGAGCAGGGCCCCTCTGAGCGTGGGGTCCCGTGTGACTGCCTGGGTTGCGTGCCTGTCAAGCCGGCCCTGGGTGGGCACGTGAGAAGGCTGTCCCGGGGCAGTGGTCCAGGCAGGGGCACAGCAGAATACAGACCTCAGAGCCCACACCACCTGGCCCCGCTGAGCCAAATGACGTCTTGGGACTGCTGGAACATATGGTCCCAGAGACCAGCAGGGAGAGATTCAGGGACCAGAGAGGAGGGAGCAAGTGCGGCCTGATCTTTGCTGTGGACACATTTTGACGTCAAACGTGTATTTTCTTATTCTATTTCAGTAGATGTCCCATCAAATATTGCAAAAATTATCATCGGCCCTCTCATCTTTGTATTTCTCTTCAGTGTGGTGATTGGAAGTATTTACTTATTCCTGAGAAAAAGGTGGGTGCAGTGGTATGTTGGTAAATGGTGAACAACCAGCTCCCGGGGGGGGGGAAGTACACCTAGATACAGGTGTAGGTATATTTGAGTTTATTATAGATTTTACTGACATGGGATGTGTAACATGCAATTTACAGGTAATAACCCTAATACAGTACACAGTATTCTTTATTGTAAATACACTCTAGCCAGTTGATTTTTTTTTTCCATTCTAAACCTTTATATCCGTAACCAACCCATGGATGTAATTGACGAACAAGTATAGCTCCAACATGAATGTTGATTGGTTTTTTAAATTTACGTTATGGATGTAAGATAAAAATGATATAAGATGTATACATTCACCAATGATGTGAGTGACTTTTCTTTGCTGAATCGGATAATAATTTTTAAATACCATAAGAAAATTTTCTTTATTTTTTTTTGTGCCACTTGCAATGGCTTCACTGCACACATGACCCATTTTGAAGTTAAATCTGCATGATTAAACATGTTTCTCATCAGTTTCTCAAGCCTGGACAAACAACAGAACAATAAATCCAGTCCCGATTGGTAGCGCTGGCCGATGCCTGTGGTGTAAATATTCCTGCCTTAGCCAATTTCAAGCTTTTAGAAGTGTTGTCCCTGAGCACAGAGCTGGCAAGATAGACACAATAGCTCGCATTATATCCCATTTCTACCCTATGATACAATGTTGCAAATAAACGAGATCCCATAAATAACCTCAAGCACCTTGATCATAGTAAAACGCAGTGTGAGCATTAGATAGTGATGAGTTTTGAACATTTATTGCCCGTTTGCTTTTAGTTCATTGTAAGCCTCTATCATTTAATTTTTACTGATGGTTGTATTCAGAAACCAGTCAGCAAATTTTCCGAAAATTTAACATTGTTTCTTGCCAGCTCCAGAACGGTACTGGGTTAGTAACTTTTAGCTGTTACATGGACAGCGATAAATTCTAATAAAAGCCACCCAGGGAGAGGGGAGCATTCCCATGTTGATGCATATAAGTAGCCATCTGACCCATTTCCATGAAAAACGTAAGGGTTCCCTGTCCCTGCTCTAGACTGCATCTGGGTTTATGTGGATGCTACTGGGAAGGGCTGTCCTTTGCCTGGGGATCCTTGTTTTATAACTTCTTTCCAGAGACCCGCAGAGTCCCATGAAAATTTCAAGCCTTACTTTTTCTCCTCCAGACAGCCAGATGGGCCGCTGGGACCGCTGTACGCATCTTCAAACCCTGAGTACCTCAGTGCCAGTGATGGTGAGTACCAGCCTCTTCCCCATGGCTGGCCAGAACTGTGCTGTTGGGCTTCTCTTGCCATCATCCACAAGTGAGATTGCAGGGCTGCTACCCCAGGGGGAGGGGGGCCAGGGAAAGCCGTCTTGTTCATGTGAGCTCATTGACCCGCCCTTGCTGCAGAAATCTGCGCGCCCCCCCCACCCCTGTTACTATGCACAGTCAGACACCTGCTATCTGGCACCTGCTTGGATGGGCTCCTCCGGCTGGTCTGGGACCCCGTCCCAAGCCTCTGCCATCCTCTCCGTGGGGACAGACAGACATCTGTCCTGTTCTCAGCCGTGTACCCAGTGCCTGGCACAGGTCCTGCACCACAGAAGTCACTTAACAAACGTCTGCGGGGGGTTGGGGGTGTTCCGGAGAGTGCTCTGGTGGGAGGTGTCTGGGACCCCCGAGGGACCGGCCGAGAACGCTGTGTAGATAAGTGAGAAGTAGTGTTTCCATGTTCCGTGTACGTGCCGGACGAGTGGGAGGTGCCTCGAGAGAAGATCGCCCTCCTGCGAGAGCTGGGGCAGGGCTCCTTCGGCATGGTGTACGAGGGCAATGCCAGGGACATCGTCAAGGGCGAGGCGGAGACCCGCGTGGCGGTGAAGACCGTCAACGAGTCGGCCAGTCTCCGGGAGCGGATCGAGTTCCTCAACGAGGCCTCGGTTATGAAGGGTTTCACCTGCCATCACGTGGTGAGTCCGGCGGGGATGAGGCCCCTTCCTCTGCCCGCCGTCTCCCACTGCACACTGGACGCAGACCCCTGCGCATCTGCCACGCCGCAAAGCCTCCCATCCTAAAGATGTGTGTGTGTTGGGGGGGATCACTCCCTTCTCCAATCCCATCCTCTCCCATTGCACCTGAGCCCAGACCCTACCGGTGTCCCACTGCTTTCCAGAATCTTCCATTGCTTTCTGGAATCTTCTATTGCTTTCCGGACTCTTCCCTCTCTTCCCTCTTCCTGGCTTTTTTGTAACCCTGAACCGCACAGAGATATGCCCCATCCCACCTGCCCTCATTCCTGCTCCCCTCTTTGACGCTAGCACAAACGCTTTCTGCCTGTCTGCTCCAGCAAGGGTCTCTTCGTTTCTCTTTGTGCCTTTGCCTACCTTCATTCTTGCTGTGCACGTTCATGGGGCACCTGAAGCCCTGCTCCTTTTCCCTGTGATGCTGCAGATTCCTGCCCTCGTGGAGTTTCCAACACAGCAAATGCAGACAGACACCAACCCCCAATGTGTTAATTACTTTATGCGTTAGGAGGAAATGCTATGGATAGGTGACAAAGGAGAGGAGAGGAGGGTTGACATGTGCATTTGAGCAAAATCGTATAAAGGATGTGAAGGACACAGGAGGGAACAGAGAATCAGGCAGAGGGAACAGCTAATGCAAAGGCCCGGGGGCAGGAACATGCATCATGTGCTCAGGAACATTAAGGGGCCCGGTTTTGCCTTGGCATGTTGCCGTATGTGGGCAGGTCTGTTTGCTCTCCCAGACTAGGGCTGACCTTGCTCCAGCCAGGCACAGGGTGCAAAGTGACAAAGACACCAGACAGGGAGACCTCTGTGAGTCGGAATGGTTCCACGGACCCTCACCCGAGAACCCTTGTGTTGGCTCTGCAGGTCCGCCTCCTGGGGGTGGTGTCCAAGGGCCAGCCGACGCTGGTGGTGATGGAGCTGATGGCTCACGGAGACCTGAAGAGCTACCTCCGTTCTCTGCGGCCGGAGGCTGAGGTGAGCCACCTCCGGGTACCCGGCGGGTCACAGGCTTCCCAGCCAAGCGTACCAGTGCAGCTGACCACGACCCCATGTTTCGACTTCAGAATAACCCGGGTCGCCCTCCCCCTACCCTGCAAGAGATGATTCAGATGGCAGCAGAGATCGCTGACGGGATGGCGTACCTGAACGCCAAGAAGTTTGTGCACCGGGACCTCGCAGCTAGAAACTGCATGGTCGCTCATGATTTCACCGTCAAAATCGGAGGTTGGTCTGGCTGTCTGCTTTGAAACGTATGACGCAGTTCCAGTTTGATTTCAGAAAGAGGCTTTCTATAACGAGTTGCTAAATCTCTTCTGGTAGCCTCAAGGGGCAGGAGTTTGGATGAAGATCCTCTAACTGCAATTTAATTGCATTTGATGACAAACTCACTCACCCATTCACTTGTTTAGAAAGTAGGTGTGTTAACCTTGTCTGTGCTTAGCCACTGCTGTAGATGCTAGAATGCAACCCTGAATCAAACACCACAATGTTGCTGTCTTTATCTGCACTGTCTAGCACGGTATGGTCACCTGTGGCCATTTATATTTAAATTAATTTAAATTAAGTGAAAGTGAAAATTCAGTCCATCAGTTGCACCAGGCACATTGTGGGCATTCAGTAGCCACCTGAGCCTCATGGCTACTGACCATATTGGACAGTGTGGATATAGACCGTGTCCACCGTCAGGGAAAGTTCCAGCAGGCAGTGCTACTCTGCATAAACAATCAAATAGTTAACACCTATCCAAGCAAGATAATGAAGTCCGGGCAAAGAGTACTGAAGGAAAAATAGAGTTCCATGATAGAGAGACGCCAGGGGCAGCTCAGGAGAGGTCTCTGTCTGCAAGGAGGCAACATTTTTGCCAAGACTGTCAGGGTGGCCTGAGTGAGGGCATGCCAGGGGAGGGGATGGCACATGCAAAGGCCGTGAGGCTGCAAGGATGGCTGACGAGGTGTGAATAAAATGAACACAGAAAGGACCAGAGCAGTATAAGATGTAGGTTAAGGAGAGAGGTGGGACCCAGACCCGGAAGGGCCTTGCCCGTCATAGTGAGTCGTCTTGACAGCATCTTACATTAGCAGTTGGAAGCAGGAAGTGACACAGGGCAGTGGGCCATCAGCGTCAAGGTGAGAGGCGGGCTCTACAGGTGAGAGAAAGGGGTGGGCCTTGGGGAGGAGTAGACAGATCGCAGAGAGATGTGGAGGGAGAATGGGCACCCCGGGGTGCGAGGAAAGGGGAGTGGCCCAAGCAGTGCCCGGTTTTGGGTTTCCGGTGGGGCAGCTGCGTGGTGGGGGGGCGTATCTGGGGGGTAACAGCAGGCTGGCTGGAGAAAGGCAAAAGTTCAGTTTGGGATGCCTGTGAGGGCACAGGTGGGAAGGAAGCACTGTTGAGACCAGGATTTCCAAGCTGTGGGCCAGAACGCCCCTTCATTGTCACTCGGTGCCTCTTATCCCCCTCCCTTTAAATTGTGGCCCTTCCTCTCCCTTTGCCTCTCCGTGAATACCCTCAGAATCCATCATACTGGATTCAGCCTCCACCCAGATGAGCACACACCTGGGGCAGGAGAGCGCATACACACACATGGGGCAGGTGAGCGCACACACACCTGAGCCAGGTGAACACACACACACCTGGGCCAGGTAAGCACACACACCTGGGCCAGGTGAGAACATACCTGGGGCAGGTGAGCACCTCTAAGGGCTCTGCGAGGGACAGGATGGTCAAGATGGCAGACAGTAGGGCCACAGGCTGAAGGTTAAATGCATGTGAACTGTTTGTTGTCAGACTTTGGAATGACCAGAGACATCTACGAAACGGATTACTACCGGAAAGGGGGCAAGGGCCTGCTCCCCGTACGGTGGATGGCACCAGAGTCCCTGAAGGACGGGGTCTTCACCGCTTCTTCCGACATGTGGTGAGTTAGTTGCGCGTGGATCAGTGGACAGATGCTGGGCTTGAATTTGAGGTGACCCCGCTAGAGTGACTGGCAGGAGGGAGCAAAGAAAGCCTGCCTTCCTCCTGGGTCTTTAACAAGGAAATAGAGACGATGTCCTGCCTCAGGACCCTTGCATGGCTACCCTTACATTTTGATGGAGACCAATCTTAGAGGCATTTATGAATTGCAGTGTGAATTGTTTTATTAACTAAAAAGCCAGGTTCTAGCAAACCAAGAAGGGGTATGTGTGTGAGTGTGTGTGTGTCTGTGTTTCTGTGTGTACACGTCTTCTTTGTTACTACTTACAATTGTCATTGGCAGGTCCTTTGGCGTGGTCCTTTGGGAAATCACCAGCTTGGCAGAGCAGCCTTACCAAGGCCTGTCTAACGAACAGGTGTTAAAATTCGTCATGGATGGGGGATACCTGGATCAACCCGAAAACTGCCCAGAGAGAGTGTAAGTGTGGAAAGTGTGTGCAGGGTGTAAGGTGTTCATTCAAAGGCATTGCCCTTTGCTCACATGCTAGGGTTTGCCTTTCCTTTGTCGACGTGCACACTTGCGTTTGCATGCCGTATGCCTACGTGTGTTTGTGTGTGCATGGCATATCTTTACATACATGCGTGCTTATATTTGCATATTGCATCATTGCATGCACACTTGTGTTTGCATATTTGTCTACATGTGTGCTTGTGCATATCACATGCCTACATGCCTGTGTGTTTGCATATCATGCTACTGCATACACGCTTGTGTTTACATATCATGTCTTTGCATGAACTTGTGCTTGCAAATCATATCTTTACATGTGTGCTTGTATTGCATGTCATATCTTTGGAAGGTTGTACAAGAAACCTGGGAGAAGGGAACTGGGGACTTGGAGTAGGAGAGAGACCCATGTTTAACTGTTTATTCTTTCATACACTTAAAATTTTGTCAGGTGTATGTATTACATGTCTCCTACCCCCGGAATATTTTTGTTTTAAATTTTTATCATAGAATCAAATGAACAACACATACACACTGCCATTAAACATTTGGAAAATTGTCTAGCCTCACTAATGATCCAATACATAATAAATTTAGGGTAAATAAAGGAGAGTGCTATCTTCCCGAATTAGCAAAAAAAGAAAGAAAGATAGAAAAGAACAGAAAAAA
Source organism: Lepilemur ruficaudatus (assembly GCA_963574885.1). NCBI lineage: Eukaryota > Metazoa > Chordata > Mammalia > Primates > Lepilemuridae > Lepilemur > Lepilemur ruficaudatus. The sequence continues at coordinate 74,775 of CAUYRT010039729.1, forward strand.
TAAAGAGAGTTTTAATAAGTAGTGCTAGCAGTGGAGTGGCAAGATAAACATTCAGATCATTCTTACCACCTGGCTGTGCCTGCTACTCAGAGAGATGTTATTTAAAGTTGCAAAAAAAAAAAAAAAAAAAAAAAAAAAAGCTCAATTGAAATGATCTAAATATCCAACATATGCGAATTGCTAAGTAAATTGATAAATGAATATGATGTAGCAATTGACATTTCAAATGGTGCTTATGAAACTATTTTGTAACTTGGTGGATAAGCTTATGTTAAAATATTAAGTGGGAAAAGTGTGTATCTATTAAATTTCTAAATGTGCCCAGAAAGAAAAGACTGGAAGTTATAGCTGAAGGACAGTTGTACATGAGGTGCATTTTCTCTATATTTTGGGGTGTTTTCTAACTTTTTACAGGAGCATTTATCACATATAAAGTCCTTTTTCAGTGTTTATTAAGTAAAATTTTTGCTGTCCCAAAAATTCACAGAAGGAGGACATTTTAGTGTTTTATCTCCCAAAGAATAAGACATCAATTTAGAAAACCTAGTACAAAGAAATCTTTTATGAGCAAAAAGTATGGAGCAGAGTTATTTGGAAACTCTGAGCAAAGTATTTCTAACCATTGCCTCCTGAAGCTCCTTTCCTAGCCACATCAGTTATCAGCTGGCTTTAGTTCTAGGACCAGGGACATTAAGTAGGTGCTAGGGCATGAGATCAAAACCTTTTTCTGTAAAGAGAATATTTACAGTAAAGATATTATAAATAATTTCAGCTTTGTGGGCCATGTGGCTTTCCGTCAAAGCTACTCAATTCAAAGGCAACCACATACATTACACAAATGAATGGGTGTGACCGTGTGCCGATAAAACTTTATTTATAAAGACGCTCAGGGGGCTGGATTTGGTCTGAGGGCTGGAGTTTGCCAACTCCTGCCCTAGAAAAAGTTACAGCGGAGAAGGAAAGAGGTCCAATTGAAAACACAAGCCCTCGGCTTCTGTTCTGAATGTTTTTGGCTGAGTAAGGTGGTCACCTGGAGGTTCTGGGACAGCCTCAGGGGACGGATGCAGGGCTGGGGTCCTGTGTGTTGCTAGACACCAGCGTGATACCATGTGGCCCACCAGGCAGGGACTCGTCCCATAACTAAGGCCCCTTCCACCATCCTCCAGAAAGTGTGGGCTGGACCTGCATGTGGGGTGGCCACTCAGAGCTGGCTCCCAAAATTCGATCCACACCACTGCATCCACCAGATCCCACAAATCTCAACCCGGAAGGGACTTTAGATCTAGAAAAATTGCCAGTGGAGGGGCCTATAGGGAAGCCTTTGCAAAGAACCCCAGGGTGGGAATGAAACTTTCCAAAATGCACCAAATCTCGGGGGATATCAGAGATGTCTAAAATGATAAACCATGTTCAGTGCTGTGCAGAACGAGCCCTTCTTGACTTAGAGTTGGGAAGAGACAGCCCTTTCCAAAACCAGCTTCCGGCACCCCTAGAATCGCTATTTCTGCCTTGACCGTTGCCCAGACGTGAGCCCCTGTCGTCTGGGGGTGTGGGGGGGGAGGAGGGGCTGCTTGCCTGGGTGCCCAGACTCATCGCCGACGTGTCCTTCTGTCCCCCAGCACCGACTTGATGCGCATGTGTTGGCAGTTCAACCCCAAGATGCGGCCGACCTTCCTGGAGATCGTCAACCTGCTCAAGGACGACCTGCACCCCAGCTTCCCGGAAGTTTCCTTCTTTCACAGCGAGGAGAACAAGGCTCCCGAGAGTGAGGAGCTGGAGATGGAGTTTGAGGACATGGAGAGCGTCCCCTTGGACCGGTCCTCACACTGTCAGAGGGAGGAGGCGGGGGGCCGGGAGGGAGGGTCCTCGCTGGGCCTGAAACGGAACTATGAGGAACACATCCCCTACACCCACATGAACGGGGGCAAGAAGAACGGGCGGATTCTGCCCCTGCCTCGGTCCAATCCCTCCTAACGGAGCCTCCCGGGCTGGGGAAGGGGTTCCCAGCGTCACTTTCCTCTGGTCTGAACGCCTCCAGAAAACTCAGGTTTCTCACGGCTCTACCATGACGTCAAACGGAGCTCAGAGACGGTTCCTACACACTTCTGCTCCTCTTAGACTCCAAGACACCCTTGTCTGGTTGCCAGTTGGACTGGTCAGAGGGTTTAACTGTGAACCCAGTGGGGGCAGGGTTTCCACGGCTGCTGCCCTTTGGGCAATGACAGTTTCAAACCAGGACGTCTTCTGTCTCTCTTTTCTTTTTCTAGTAGATCGAAAGAAAGCACCTGTTTTTACAAAGATTTTTTTTTTTTTTTTTTTTTTTTTGCTGGCATCTGAGCTCCAGTAAAAAAAAAAAAACTTCTTGTTTGGGGAACAAAGGTTTGAAAGGAAAAAACAAAAAAACAAAAACAACACAACCTTGGTTCCAGGAAAAATTCCAAGCGTTACAGGGTGGGCTTCAAGAAGGTGTTTTTTTTTTTTTTTTTTTTTTTGGTCCTCATCCAGGCTGAAGGATTTTTTCTCTTCTTCTTCTTCTTCTCTACAAAGTCAGTTCCTCAAATTGACCAATAGCTGCTGCTTTCAAACTTCGGATAAAGGGCCTGCAGTCTCGGCGTGTGCTCACGTGTGTAACACGCATGCGTGTGTGTGCGTGTGTCCAGGTGAGACACGGCTGGGGTGTGTGCGTGTGCAAATTATTCATGCTGGGTTGACGCGTTGGGACCTGGATCGTGAAGGTTCTGTGTGCACAAACTCAGGTCTGTTTCTCTCCTTCCTTCTTACCTACTGGGAGACTGTGCCCTCAACAGGTTCTTCTTGCGTCAGAAGTCTACCCTCAGGTGTGTCCTCTCCCTTCACGTTGATGAAAAAAGAAAAAAAAAATGTTTTCTGGGAGCCAAGGGAGGAGCGTTTAGTTTGGAGTGATTGTGGATCTTTTCAAGACCAAACAAAGCCAGGACATTAAAAAAAAAAAAATGCAGAAAGAAAAAGGAAAAAAAATGAATTTTGAGAATATATTTGTGACATATTTAATTTAAAAAAAAAATCTCTGGCATTAGCTTCGTAAGTTATTGACGCTATACCCCACCGGGGAGAGAGGAGTGGTTGTGAGTTGGTCCACCTGTGTTGGGGAGGGAGGGATCAAGGCACCAGCTGGACTCTTTGTTTGGTCTTAAAGGCATCCGTTTTCTGGGAATTAAGCCACACTAGCTGCTAACCCTTTTGGACGTTGAGCCTGCGAGAGTCTGGGTTTTACGGATGTTCTGGTTCGGACACCAAGGTCTGCTGTTCAGATAAGCTGGTAGCTACCTAGAGCTGAGCCCGCCTTCGAGAACACCTGTGTTCATCCTCCGGTATTGTGTGTGTACCTCGCGTGGCATTTCTCCTCCCGGGGGGGCACCGCGCAAACACGACAAAATCGGGTCCCAGAGAGTGACAGCACGGACAGACTTTGAGAACACTGAAGCAATATCAACGGGAGAGGTGCTGAGAATACCTCCTGGTCTCCTCCGCCCTCGGGGCCTCTGACCGGCTTCAGTACTCAACTCCCGGGAGCTGCTCTGGGCCCGGCGACCTCAGCTGGGCCAGGTGTGGTGCCTGAGCGGAACTCTCAGGAGATGACGATGTTGCAACCCCCTAAGGGAGTAGAGTCCGGAGGAGAAACCGTTAAAGACCTTCACACGACCGAGAACTTCTGAATGGGCGTAAACCCGAAGATTTCTTCTCTTTGGCCAAAAAAACAACCACAGCTGCTCAAATAAAGAACACGGTGAACTCATCACGTCGGTTCAATCAAAACCATCACCCATGGGTTATTCCTGAATGCATTTTCTCACAAGTTTTTGATTGCTTCCTTCTTAAGAGTTGTGGGCTTAAGAACGGAACGGAGACATAACGGCAACCTCTGAGTCCTCTCGATTCTTGATTAAGAACACAGGTAGACACCAATCCCAATTGTCTATTGCTATCTTATTTATATGATTTGAGAAATCACCTATCACATATTGCTGGGGAGCCTCCGTGATTGGGTACAAGGAGCAAGAGTACAGAAATTATTTTTTTTTGCCAAATTTATTTTGTAAATAGGAAGGTCTGTACGTCAATTTTAAAAACAACAACAACAACAACAACAACAAAACACGTAGCTCTAGGTATTTTTTGTTCTTTTCCTAGTAAATTTGTAGTGGTTGTAGACTACACTAGTAGCAATTTTCACATTTTTCTAATTCAGAAAGGTTTTCTTATTATTAGGGGGAAAAGTATTTATTTTAATATATAAAATCACTCAAAATCACTCTCGTAAAAAGTGGAGCGCATGTACATTTTTATCAAAGAAAAATAAACAGGTGAATGTGGGGTAATATTTTTTTTTCAGCACAGTCTACCTCAGTGTATTGTTAGGATATGGTTCAATAATACACATCTTGGAGACTTATAGAATTCTACTGGATCCGGTCCGAATCAGGGAAAATGTGTATCAGCTGATCCCGAATGCCGGAGACCAGTAAGAATTTTGAGGGAGGGAGTCGGGATGGAAAAGGTGTGGCCATCACCTGGGCATAGATCCTTTTTTTTTTTTCTTTTTTTGTCCTAGCTGGTTATATTCTTCTCTGAATTTAATCTTCCTTTTTTTTTTTTTTAAATTTAAATCTTCCATCTGTTAATACCACATTCCCCAAACATAAACCACATTTCAGGCCATCGTGATGCATCTGATATATGCATGGTCTACTTTGCTTTCACGAGAGGTGTGTATCCCATCTGTGGCTGGGGCGAAGGCAGGTTTTGGTGCAAAGCCAGCTTTCCCACTTGTCCTGCTGAATCCCCCTGAAGTGAGCACAGAGGTGCCCTGGGCTCTCCAGTGGTCTGTTCCCAATCTTTTCAGGCTGGTGATGCTCTTTGGGGGCAGAATGAATTTCGTTCATGGGCACGTCACACACAAGCAACCTAATACCATGTCTCCTTTTATCCTCCGGGTGGGAAGGTGGGGGAGGCATTTGAGGAAATCCCAATCCAAAACCCACTAATGTGCTGAACACTTTTTTTAGCCACAAACCCTTGGACCCCAGTGTTGGGGTTTGGTTGACCTCAAGCTGAGACTGTTTGACCTTGTGCGACTTTGAGAACCCGTGTGGCCAGGGCCGGCAAGGGCTGTTGTCATCCTCGCCAAACCTTGCTGCTCTTGTTGTATTTTTAGGCACGGCCCTTGCAGACTCATCCTTCTCCACCTGCCCTGGAGAGAGGGGCAGAGTGCTGTACCCACCCTGTGCAAACAAGTTTCACCAATTTTATTTAACTCTCTCTCCTGCCACCGTGAAACGAGCAAGCAGCTGTGGGGTCATAAGGCTTCCCTGGCGTTAGAAAATGTTGACTTTGTAACCGTAGAACTTTGGCCCTAGAAAGTCATGATTGTCCTGGGAGTTTGTAGCAACGGGTTACAAAAAAAAATGCAACATAACCAGCTTAGGGTCACACCTTTTTGTTGCTTCGTGTTTGAAGATGTCTCTCTCCCTATCATTATTAAAAATCCTTTTCGTTAACACGGTGAAAACCGTGCAGTAGCTTCTTCCTCCAGGAAGGGAATGCCAAGTGCATCCCCTTCTTCCAGATCAGCAATGACAAAAGATGTCCGGAAATGTTCGTGTCCTGGGAGCTGTCCTAGGTGCTGTCCTGAAATTTGAGGCACTGCTGGTTCTCTGGATATAGGCTAAGAAAAAAAATTGAGAGAAAATGCAGGGATTGATGCGAGGGTCTGCGTGTCCATTCCTGTGACCGCTGGGGAATTTGTAGCCAACTGGTGGACAGATCTTCCACTGTATCCCACCAGGGCAGGCAGTTGACCACGAAACATGCTCATCGGATGGGGAGGTGTTTATTTGTAGCCTGCTACAACACAGGGCATGACCTGTGCTGACCATCTTGCTAAATCAATGCAGGTCCCATCATCCCAACAACAATGTTTCTTCTACATCATGATGGGTGGAAGTTTGGGGTTTGATGTCCTTTGGATGCCACCTGGTGAGTCCTTGACATCTTGGGCTTTTCAGAAATTGTGGTTTTGTTAGGGATGGGGAATAGGGAATGCTGCTTTGATATAAATGGTGCACGTAGAGTGATGTCACTGCAGAAGAATCTTCCAGAACTGTTCTTCAGAATATTGACTGACACCAGAAGTGGGGTTGGGAAGGAAAAGAACAGATCGGCACTTACTTCCTTAGAGCACACAAAAGACTATGGTGGACTGTCTGGGGCTGAGACTGAAGGTGGATGTTTCCTTAGAGGGTCCCCAGAAGACAGAGGGCAATGGTGGCTTTTTGAGCTGTCACCTTCTGATAGCAGTTGAGGTCCATACTCAGCCTCCAGCCAAATTTTTATCTGGGTGTGGGCCATGAAAACCCTTGCTAAAAACCCGATCTGGGGCTCTTGGTCCCATTTGTGAAGGAAGGAACAGTCCCTCCACCCTCCAAAAAATGAGTGTGCGTCTTTGCACATATTCAGGAATGGCTTCTTCAGTGTTTATACTTTGCGTCAAAGTTGTTGCTCTCTGCCCCTTCGTGTGCCTGGGTGGCCTCGGCCCTGTGTGGTAGCAGCACAGGATCAGATGCGCCGCAGCTTTTGCGGAAAACAACTCAGAAACACAAAAACCCACCAAAAGTTCTATTATTATTATTTCTTCAATGTTTTCCTACAAGAGCCAAGTAGCACCATGTACAGAATATGCCTTTTTTTTTTTTTCGGACTATTGAAATCGTTCTGCATGTAAAATATGAGATAATTACCTGTTTATATTAAAATTCTGATTAAATTAAATTATCTGAGAATACTCTTGTTTTTTTGTGTGGTGTCCAGGCCAGGACCTGCGGCGTGTGTGGGGGTGTGGCCATGGGTTGTGCTACATTAAGGGACACCTCTTGGAAATTGTGGGTGCTTGCTTTGAGAAGGGACAAACCCCTAGATTCTTCAGCACGTGAAACTGGAGGTTCAACAATTGCTACCGGCGGAGCGGAGGACCCACAGGTATACATTTGTGCAGCCAAACTGGTGATTTAAATATTGCACTATTTCCACGCCAGTTGGAAAGTCACTGCTTTCCCCAGGGGCTTCCAGACACCGCCTTGATCCAACCACTAAGGGGCTCACTCCAGGAATCCCAGTGGACCCCTAAAACCTTGCTTTATTCCAACATGCTGGGAACTTACATGTCAAACATTTCCGCGTCAACCTGGAAATGAAGACCTGTCCCCAGGTTGGGTGGGCAGGTGAGTGGCCATGGGACAGACCATGGATTGAAAGGGTTTTGAACAGCCTTCCTTGAGCTGAAAACAGAGTGTAGTGTGTAAGGAGACAGACTCCCCACCTTTGGCTCCTTGTGTGGCTTTGAATGAGTCCCGTACCGTTATGTGCTAGTTTTGGCTGCGTAACAAACAGCCCCAGAACTCAGTGCCTTACAACAGAAACCATTGATGTCTTATGGTTCTAGGAGTTGGCTGGGTGGTTCTTCTGGTCACAGCCTCACTGCTATGTCTGAGGTCTCTGCTGGGACAGCCGCACTTAGTCATCTTTTAGGAAGCTAGCTCAGGCTTGTTCATGTGGTGGTGGTCACAGCATGCCCAGTGGGCAGAGACAGCAAGCCCCAATATGCAGATGCTTTCCAGACTTCTGCTTTCTGTGGTGTTTCCTGCTGTCCCATTGCCCGAAGTAAGTCACATGGCCGAACCTCGAGTCGGCTTGAGAGAGGATCCCCTGAAGGCACAGATACAGGGAGATGTGAACCCAGTGGGGGCCAGTCCTGCGATAATCTACACTTCTCACTTTATCCTTCTATTCTTGAAGATGATAGACCTTCCTTCATATGACCACAGTGAAAATTACATGAGGTAACACTGATTCTCCACCCTCCCTCCAAGATGTCCTTCCCGCATCCCCAAACCCCTTCAAGTTCCCCTTTCTCTGAGAAATGGATGCTCCTGCTAATTGGCGGTGGCGGCAGCCTAAACTGTGCCTCCCTGGGTTTGCGAAATTCAATATAAGCCTCTTGGAAAATGGACAATGTTGTACTCCCAAGGAAGGATTTCTCAAAAGGGATGTGTCAGTCTGCCATTTAACAGAGGGGCCGTGGCCTGGAGTTGGGGTTGTCTGCCACTGGTTTCCTGGAACTTCCTCCTGGGCCTGGGGTCTCAGAATGTTGGCTTGTCAGAATCCCACTTCTTAATGCCATGGGTGCGTCTGTCTAGGCCACACTCAGTCCCCTTTGGTGAGCAGTTATGGGGCAGGGCCTGGTAACCTGCATTTTAATGGCCTCTGCTTCACTCCATACCCCTGTGCATTCGGCTGACCCAGGATAAGACCACAGGAGCTCAAGGGTGCCTCCATTCTGCCTTTGCCTGTGCTGGGGATCAAAATAAGGCACCCAAAACATGCCACTTGGGCACATTGATTATTTTGAGTTAAAGAATGGAGGCTGTTAATAAGCTGTAGGCCAGGGCTGGGTGTGGTGGCTCATACCTGTAATCCCAGTACTCCGGGAGGCCGAGGTGGGAGGATTGCTTGAGGTCAGGAGTGCGAGACCAGCCTGAGCAAGAGTGACAACCCATCTCTACTAAAAATAGAAAAATTAGCAGGGTGTGGTGGTACACACCTGTAGTCCCAGCTATTCGGGAGGCTGAGACAGGAGGATCGCTTGAGCCCAGGACTTTGAGGTTGCAGTGATCTATGAAGATGCCACTACACTCTACCCAGGGAGACAGAGCTAGACTCTGTCTTAAAAAAAAAAAAAAAGCTTTCAAGTACAGTCTTCCCATGTGGACCCCTCCAGATGAAAACACAGCCTGGGTGACACCTTAATTGCAGCCTTGTGAGACCCTGACACCAAGCTAAGTTGTTTCCACAGGCATCCAGTCGACAGAAATTGCAAGACAATAAGTATGTACATTGTCTTTAGTCTTTAACTGTGGGACACAGCAATAGGAAACTAATAAAATAGAATAGTGACCTGATTCGAGGTGTTATGCAGACTGAGTTATTTCATGGAGGGCACATGAATATCTTTCCTAGGTGCCAAAAAATCACACATCACTGGCATCAGCATCCTCCCTAACCTGCTGGTAGAGGGCACCTCCATCTCCACTCCTCCTGCCCCTAGAGAAGGACCCAAAGATGCAAGATGCATCAGGCGCAAATTCCAGATGCCTCGGCCTTGGGCCTTTTTGTATGTAAGTCCCTTAAAGATCCAAATTCCTGGGCTGACTTGGAAGGTTCCGACACCGATGTTTCAGCGCCACCTTGTGGCTTTAGTCTGTTTTGGCAAGTTACGTTTTTCTAGGAATTTGTCCTTTTTGTCTAAGTTTTCCAAATCTGGGGCCTTAGGTCCAAAATAATCTGTTTTCATCTCTTTAATCTTTGAAGTTATGTCCAAATTTCAATTTATAATATTTTTGGTCATTTTTTTCTTCTTCTCTAATCAGTCATGTTGGAAGTTTGTTGATGTCATTGTTTTGTTTTTTTCAAGATTGACTTTCATCTTTGCCAATCTTTTGTACCTCTGTTTTAAATTTTGTTGTTTGTGCTCTTTATTTCTTCCTTCAGTCTACTTGAGTTGGGTTTCTTGTGCTGTTCTGCTTATAATTTCCTTAAATTGGATGTTGACCTTGTTTGTGTTCAGCCTTTTCTTTTTCTTTCTTTCTTTTCAATGGTGGGCGTCTAAAGTTCCACATTTCTGACTATACAAAATAAGTTAAGTAAGGCTGAAAGAGGTTGCTCACACCTGTAATCCCAGCACTCTGGGAGGCCGAGACAGGAGGACTACCTGAGACCAGGAGTTCGAGACCAGCCTGAGCAACAGTGAGTCCCCGTCTCTACAAGAAATAGAAAAATTAGCCAGGTGCGATGTTGCAAGCTTGTAGTCCCAGCTACTTGGGAGGCTGAGGCAGGAAGATCGCTTGAGCCCAGGAGCTGGAGGTTGCAGTGAGCTATGATCACACCACTGAACTCTAGCTGGGGCGACAGAGCAAGACTCTGTCTAAATAAATAAAGCAGTGTCTTTAAAGAAACAAAAACCAGAAAGTACTGCCTCATTGGTTATTACCCTCAGTTCAATTGGAAAAGAAACCACTTTGGTTTGTGGATTTAGGGTGGTGAAACACTGCCATTTTCAGGGAGTATTTTGCAATTATTGATAACAAAAAGGATGCTCTAGGTGTTTTGTTGTTAGCCATTGGGAAAATGGATCAAAGTAGCTGAAAAATCTTAGTAAGTTATTAAGTATCAACATGTCCAATATCCTTAACACATTAACTGCTATGTGAGTTGTATTTAACTCATGCTAGTTTTGAGCCTGGGGCCTCATGAAGTGTATGTAACTCACACGTCTCTTCACCTTGGGAGCTGCGAGAACTATTTTTCAAGTTACCTATAACTCACGTACAGAAAACAATAACAAACTTTTCATTAAATGAGAAAGGATCATTTTGTTTTCGAAGTTTTTATCCTACTTTCATAATGAAACACCGTGACCCCAAGGAAAAAAATATTTTTTTCTAGTGTGGCAGTCAATGTGTTAAGTCCTAAGTTTGACAGTTGATATCTATGACATTTCCCTTTGGCATTTCTTATTTTATTTTTATTGTGAAGGTACATCCTCATTCTTTCAAATGCATGGTTTGGCTTGTGATTATCTTTCAATTTTTTTTTAGAACAATTTTTTGTGAAACCAGGGATAAGTCAAAAATCTGTGTTATTTTCAAATATGAGTGCTGTCGTGAAACCAATGCAGCGCAGACAGCTCAAAATACCAACGCAGTGTTGGGGAAGGGTGTGGCTAATGAACCCACAGTACGTTGATGGTTTGAGAAAGTCCGTCCTGGTGATTTTAACCTTGAAAATGAGCCACGCAGGCAACCTGAGACCAAGGTGGATAATGATGAGCTGAAATGTGTAGTGGAAGCGAATCCATCTCAATCTACGCGTGAATTAGCAGCAAGCTGTGACGTTACTATTCTGACAATATTATAGTCACAAATTGCTTTGCAGTGTGAGTTCTTACACTACTGAGAAATGTGGAAGAAAACGGGAGCCTTTCCAATATAGATGGCATTCAATTCTTCCTCTCTAGTGTGAACTCTCACAACTAAAAAAATTGAGAGAACATTCAAGGCTTTTATATCTCACCAAACGCTATGGTCTTGTGCTCAGTAATGCAAATGCTTGTGTTGTAGGATTCTCGATATTTCTTTTTTTTTTTCTTATGTGTTCACTTACTCCTCCATCCGTTCTACAACATTTATTTAGAACTTACTTTGTGCCGGGCATTACAGCCTCCCCCACCCTGTAAAAGCTGGTAGAGACGTCCTTCCTCCACATTCCCATAACAGCCTTTTCTGGCTCATCACGCTGTAAATAGCAAAACCTGGCTCATTGCCTGCTCTCGATGATTCTTTTTTTTTTCAGGATAGTATGAGGGTACAAACATTTGGTTACATTTTATGTGTTTGCTTCACCCACGCGAGGATTAGAGGCATGCCCTTCCCCTCTACAATGCTCACCGCATCCATTAGTTGTGAGTTTACCACCTTCCCCAACCCCCTGATCCCTGGAGAATATTACTACCGTGTGAGCACCATAGTGTTGATCGAGTTAGTGCCAATTTGATGGCAAATACATGTGGAGCCTATTCTTCCCATCTTGTGACACCTCACTTTGGAGGATGGGCTCAAGCTCTATCCAGGAAAATATAAGAGGTTCTAGATCACTGTTATTTCTTATAATTGAGTAATATTCCATTGTATACATATACCAAGTTTTAACAATCCACTCATGAATTGACGGGCACTTGGGTTGTTTCCATGTCCTTGCAACAGTGAATTGTGCTGCCATAAACATTTGGGTGCAGATGTCTTTATTGTAGAATGCCTTTTGCTCTTTTGGGTAGATGCCTAATAGTGCTGTTGCTGGATGGAATGGTATTTCTGGATCCTCAACATTTCTTATACACGGAGTGTTTCTGTGTAGTGTGATTTCTCAAAGTTGTCTAAAAGGATGAGTGTCCCCTGAAGCGTTTTTCAATTTGGTGCCACTTACAGGGTTTTTCCTAAGTATCACTTGTCACTTGACTTCCTGGAGCTATCATTGAAGGTTTCCTGTGGCTACTGCATTCCTTGGGCTTCTCTCCAATAGTTTTATTTTTCTTTCTTTCTCTCTTTCTTTTTTTTTTTTTTTTTTTTTTTTACACAGCAAGGCAAGAATTGAACCGAAGGTTTTAACATATAGATTGCACTTACAGGTTTCTCTCTAGAGTGAGTTAACCTGCGGCTTATTGAATGCTACTTCATACTGATTAGAAGGGTGAGGATCTGCTAAAGGATTTTCTTCACCGGTTTCATGGCAATCTTATCAGTAAACCATCTTGCAAGTAGACCCTTCATCGTTAAAGACTTCAGAGGACCACAGCTCTGGCTGACATCTTGACTGTAACATCCTGAGCGATCTTGGGGCGTAACTACAGAACTAAGCTGTTCCCGACTTCCTGACCTACAGAAATTGTGAGATGATAAATGTTTGTTGTTTGAAGCCACAGAGTTTTTGGGAGTGATTTTTGACACATGAGCAGATAACCCATACATATGGTGTGAGTTGTCTCATGTTTGAGGGATGAGAGAATGCCTTTCCCAAAGTGATTGCATTTGCATCCAGCTGTCACGCACAGAAAGGTAAGAGTTACTAGCGAAAGATTTTCCACAATGATTACGCCCCTAGGGTTTTCCTCCACTGTGAGTTCTCATACTGTTTCTTAACAGAGGAGAGATGACTAAAGGCTTTTCCGCAGTCACTGCATTCATAGGGGTTCTCTCCATTATGAATTCCCTTGTGTGCTATAAGAGAAAAGCTACCGCTGAAGGATTTTCCACACTCCTTGCGTGAGTAGGGTTTTCTCCAGTGTGAGTTCTTACATGCTGTGTCAGCTGTGAGCACTTCCTAAAGGTTTTCCCACAGTCCTGACATTCATAAGGTTCCCCCCAATGAAAGCTATTGCGTACAGCAAGGGCGGAGCTTGTGCTGAAAACCTTTCCGATTGCATCCATAATGATTCTCCCCAGCATGCACTGTTTTGTGCCTTTTGAGGATACATTGAGTGTTGAAGACATGAAAACACTGGTTACGTTCGTAGAGTCTTCCTCCAGTGTGAATTCTCAAGTGCTCAAGATGAGCAGGTGTGACTTTAGGAACAGAGGAATAATGATGCCTAGATTCTAATAAATATAGTAACTCTATCTGACAAGGAAAAAAAAATGCAAGCCTCTTCAGTAGATATCCAGGGTGATTGGGGATATCTGGTCCCAGGAGCCCAAGTTCAAACACAGACTTCAAAAGCTCCAAAGCCTTTAGCCTTAGAGCATATAAAGTCAGGACAAGAAATAGGTCTTTAGTTCACAAGGAGGGCGTTAGGCTGATAGCTCCATGAGGGTGGGGAACATGTCTGTTTTGTTCATCTCTGCACTCCCAAATCCCAGAACAGAGCTTGCAACACAAAGGTGCTTAAGAAAGACTTGTGAGAAGTGGTGTCAGTGAACACCACAGAGGATGGAACTCCAGAATGCCATCCTCTTCACAGAGACAGTGAATAAATGGGCAAAATTGCTCTCCTCTTGCACACGGGCAGTGCCCGGCTACTTGGCCGTCACCACCTGTTCACGTGGGGCAGGGACATGTTGCAGTAGGATGGAAGAGATGAGAGAGTCATGCTTCCTGGGGTGAGTTGGGGCTTGGGGAGCTGTCTGGTGTAGGAGACATCAGAGTCAGGCTGCTCCATCAGCAGCTGGGGAATGCGTGTGCCTCCAGGTAAAAAGCAGGTTCCACAGCAGAAGAGTTCACTTATCATCAGAAGGAAACCCAGATACCACAGTGTCACATGGACAGGGCCCACACCCAGCACCTGGAGCCGCTGCAGTCCTCATAGGAGCAGCACATATAATATGTCAGCTAGGGTCCTTCAAAAGACCAGCAATGGCTAGGTGTGATGGCTTGCACTTGTTATCCCATCTTCTCAGGTGGCCGAGGCAGGAGGATCACTTGAGGCCAGGAGTTGGAGACCAGCCTGGGCAACATAGAGAGACCCCATCTCTACGAAAAAAAAATTTTTAATTAGCTGGTGATGGTGGTGCACATCTGTAGTTCCAGCTACTCAGGAGGTTGAGGCAGGAGGATCGCTTGAGCCCTGGGGTTTGAGGCTGTAGTTTGCTATGATGCCACTGCACTCCAGCCTGGGAGACAGAGTAAGATCCTGTCTCAGGATGATAATAATAATAATAATAATACCAGCAATGGTTTTTGTGCATTACAGGAGCAACCCAAGCAGCAATGCCACCCCCCTCCCAGGGGTGCCAGATGTGCCCAGTTGCAGGCGTGGGTTGGCCTTATGTCTGTCCCACATGCAGTGGGCAGATGGGTTGACTGAAGTTGGGTCATTCTGCATGGCCCTCATCGTCTCATTACACTATCTAATAGGTCACAATGAAAAAGAACTCTATTCTTGACCCAACACTGATCTCCTGTTTTCATATCTTATTTTTCCCCTGTACCATTCATCCTTGAAGACTTCTTGATAGTATTTTTTCTTATTTATTTATTTCTACTTTATTTTATTAATTAACCTTAAAAAAACTTTTTTTGAGACAGAGTCTCATTCTGTCACCCAGGCTGGAGTGTAGTGGTGTCATCATAGCTCACTGCAGCCTCGAACTCCTGGGCTCAAGTGATCTTCCTGCCTCAGCTTCCCAAATGGCTGGGAACTACAGGTGCCCGCCACCACCTCTGGCTAATTTTTTAAAATTATTTTGTAGAGTTGGGGTCTTGCCATGTTGCCCAGGCTGGTCTCAGCCTCCTGGTCTTAAATCCTTCCACCTCAGACTCCTAAAGTGCTGAGATTACAGGCATGAGCCACCATGCCTGGTCATTTTTTTTAAATCGATACCTATCATTTGTATATATTTATGGTGTACAACAAGAAGTTTTGGAAAGTGCCCCTCTTATTCATGGTTTCACTTTCTGCAAAATCCATTACCTGCAGCTGATCACCGTCTGAGAATATTCAATGAAAGTTTCCAGAATAATTCATAAGTTTTAAATTATGCCCTGTTCTCCTTCCAAGTGTGTATTACGAGAAAAAAAAAATGTAACCACGAAACACAAAATGATCCTTCAGCCTAGATTACACCTGTAGTATCTGATGTAAAACTTAAGTAGTAAAAATGATGGTAACAGAGAGTGAAGTGTACCATGACTTGTAAAGGTGTCCTTCCTCCTCCGACGAAAACCAATTTCTCCCCACGAAACCATGCACTCGTCACACGGGTTGCCTTTCAAATGCATTTAATAAAGAGCAGTTTGGGAATACCAAAATGTCACAGTGCAGGGTGGGTGGGAAGGAGGGTGCACGTTAAAAGACAGGCTCCTAAAACTCAGGACGGCTCAGGCTGAGTCTCCGTGCAGGGCAGCTCCACGGGGGTGCTCAGCTACCCGGTTGCGCTTTCCTTCAGGTCTCCGGGATTCCCTCTGAGCTCCTCCTTCTCTTGGCCTCCCTGGCCAGGCCGTCTGCCCTCAGGGCCTCAGCCAGCCTCTGCCTGGCCTTCTTGACCCTGCGCTCCTGCCTGCGGATGTCTGCGGGGGTCACCTGCTGGCTGGGCAGGGGCAGCGGGAAGTGGAGACCCGCTCCCCGGCTGCGCTTGGCGCGTGCTGCTGCAGACGGGCTGGGGGCGCGCCCAGGGCTGCCGCGGGGACCTCCAGCGCCAGCCCCGCCAAGGCACTCCTCTGCCACTCCTGGGGCGATGATTCTCAAGGCATTTGCAAAATCTAGTGGGCTGAAAAGCTCTCCCTCGCTGCCGCAGGCCTGGAGCCCCTGCAGCCTCCTGTACGCACAGAGTTGCCGGGGCTTCTCCAAATGCTCCTCCCCTAGCTTGCGCCTGACTTGGTCACCGGGGTGGGCCCTGACTCTGGTCACTGGCCGCGGGAAGATGCAGCTGGTCAGCCTGACCGGTAGCTCCGACCTCAGAGCTCGCCTCCGCCTGGCCTTGGCCACGTGGATCTCTCGTTTCTTCTGCAAAGCCGGGGGTATCATACGTCTCTTTAACTTCCCCTTGAAAGAGAAAACAGAATATGATATTTAAACATCAGCTACAGAAGATCAGCTCAGCTCCGTCGGGGCCTTCCAACCAGCCTCTCAGCCTGGGGAAATGTGTGTCCAGCCGCACTGCGCACACCGAGCATCAGCATCGGGGAAATCTGTTCAAATGCAGATTTCTGGACCTGAACTCGAGTAGTTCTGGAGAGGGGCCCAAGAGTTTGCACGTCCCCGTGTTCCCAGATGAGGCTGGTGCGGCAGGGACAGGCCCACACATGGAGACTGGATCCTGGGACCTCACACAGCTGATGGGAGCCAAGGACGGAAAGTTCAAGGTCACTACCCAGGACCGATTCCAGATTGTGTCCCTCCTACATCCTCCCCTGAGGACACTGCTCTTTCCTCTTCCCTGTCACTGTCGGCTGATGCCTCCAAACCTGCCGCCGCTGGGACACAGGGGTCACAGACCACCTTGCATCCCCAGACCTCAGATTTCTCCACATCCCTATTCACTGTGCTTTAGGACACGCGGTCACCTTCTAGTGCCTACAGGTCCTGTACCCTCCCGTCTCCAAAGAAATCACACCCTGCCTAATCCTTAAATACTCACTTCCACACCCAGATCCACCTTCACCTGAAATGTTCCTGCTGATAAACAAAAACCTCAGAAACACCCTGTTTCCTTTCTATGTAGTGCTAACAAATTCACTTAATCACAATCAGACCATGATAGAAACTTTTGATGCTATACTGCAGTAGATGATTAATTACTAAGATTTGAGATCCTTTCTCCCTCTAACCCAATTATAAAACTCCAGGCTCATTAATCTGCTTAAAAGGCAAATCTAATCAGTGCCCTTTCTAGTTTAAACCCTTCATTTCTGTACCTTCCATTTTACTTCTGTTGTCCTGGCGTAATTAATATCACCCCTTTCGTTAGCTAAGATGTCTCAGTTTGGAGGGAAAACCACTTTTCCCCCTAGTTGTCATAAGATTGGGCACCGGTAGGTGATAAGGAGTCATAAGACCCTAACCAAGGTCTCTGATAAAACAGGAGGTGATGCAGAGGCCACCCAAACCCCGCTAAAACCAACATGGCCACAAAACACAACCTCAGGTGCCCTTCCCTGCCCATTATGCCCTGTTTATAGAGCATTAGCACATTAGAGGAAACTAGAGTTTGCAAATACCAGGGCCACTCCCAGAAGTTACCCTGTATGGTTTAAAAAAGGGACGGATCTTCAATTCCAGGAGCTCCCCACTCCTTCCCCAGAAATCTGATGAATAATCCTCCCTCCCTTTAACATAAAATTAAATAGAAGTTATAAAATAAGATGCCAGAAACTCACAAAGTCCCACTGTCTGTTGCTCTGAGAGAGAGTTGCTGCCCTGTCTACCGGGCAGCCTCCTTTTTCTTCTTTTCTGACTTCAATAGACTTGCGCTTGCCCTACTCTGTTGGCTTGCTCTTGAATTCTTTCCCGAGCAAAGCCACGAACCCCCTTGGCCTTCAGGATGCTGGGGTCCAGTTTCCTGTATCAGTAGGATACACTAAAACTTGGGCGCTAAAACTTGGGATCCAGTTTGAACTCGGTAAAATCCCTGCCCTGTTTATTTTGACCTTGGTGAGAAGAAAGACATAATAAACCGATTAAGGAATTCTTATAGAATATCAGATATAATTAAGTTCTCTGATGATCAAGGCACAGAGAGAGAGACTGAGGGGGTGAGAGAAGAGAAAGACATTCATTTCCACTAACAGTGACGGTGAGTTTAGGGAAGGACTAACTGGTTACATGATTTTAACCAGAAAGCTAAATATAAAAAAGAAAGTGGTGGGGTTGGGGAGCCCAGGCACGTTTTGGTTAATGAATTTTCCAGAGAGGGGAACAATTTGAACAGTGTAGGGTCAAATAATTCTACCTCTCCTTCCTCACGACATTGTGGGTTTAAAAATAAAAGTCTGGCCTGTGATCCCAAGGTAGCAAAAAAAGTACAATATCTTGACTACGATTCAACAGATATTAACACCTAGGACAGAACTTTCCCTAAGGCATCATCTTGTTTTAAGAACCACTGTCTGCTGATGTGATGTAAAGAGGTTTTACAGAAGGAAGGACAGAAATAGAGAATTTTGCTGTCACTGTGGATCCAGAACTCACCAGAAGAGGCTGGGTTGGAAAGGACATAGACACAGGTTCCTCCATGGTCGTAGAGTTGATCTGGCTCCGCTCCTGAGATGCAGACATCCTGATGTTTGCTGAAAAATGCGGTGAACTTCCTCATCTGGCTCTTCTTTTATAGGGGAGGAGCGTGGATAATCCAATCAGTGGAAAATCCAGGGGAGACATCCTGTCTTCAATCCATCGAGTTTGCGAGATTCCTAAACCTTCATGCAAAATAAAAATTATGTAGGCTTACTCACACTGCCAAATAGCATTGAGAAAAGAAAAAGTTTAAATACATTTGTGTGGGGACCTGGTATTTCCAGTTAAGATCAGTGTTTTACATATGTTTCCTTTTCCTACTACTACTTCAGTATCTTTGAATACGTTTTATAAAAATAGGAATGGAAATTTCTATGTACAGAAATTTTCATGCAATATTTGTTTTAATAAGAAAAATTAAAGACCATTTAAACATTTATCAAAAAAGGAATGCCCAACATATTTATCCACAATCTCGTAGAATAAATATATCCCGGAGCCGTTACAAAGAGATTAAAATTTTGTCCATTTACGTTTCATGTGATTATCGATAAATTTGAGATTATTCTAATCATTTTACTCTTTCCCTAGGGTTTTAGTTAACTGATCCATGCTCCTTTTGTCCTTTACTTGACCGACTTTAAATTAAATATTGTATTATTTTATTGTTCTCTCTATAAACTTGTTAGTTACAATCACACACAAATCTGTGTAGTTATGCTAATGATTTAATCATGAATCCTTTATAAAGTCTGAAACAAATCATTACTTTAATCCCTCCCTCCAAATGCTAATACCTCAGAGCACTTATCATTCTGTTTTTACCTTTCCTGACTTTTGTGTTAATGTTGTCATGCATATTAATTCTACATATATTTTATTCTCCGTGAGACGTTTCTAGGATTGCTTCGCAAAAACGATCTCCATTAACATTTTCTATATTTTTACTCTTTCTGTTCCTCTTCATTTGTTCCTGCATGTTTAGTTTTCAATCTGGGATTGTTTCCCTTTGGACCAGAGACCTCATTCTAGTATTTTTTTCTAATTCAAGCGTGCAAACAATGAAATGTTTCCATTTGCACGTCTCTAAAGGCATCTTTATTTGTTGGCATTATTGCCACTGGGTACAGATCTCTAGTTTGACAAATGTCTATCAGTTCTTTAAAATGGGTGCTCCATTGACATCCATCTCATTTTATTGACATTGAAACATTATTAGTCATCAGACTTTTTCTTGTTTCTTTGGCCTCTGCACTCCCTAAAATCTTTCTCATTATCTTGCTTGTAGACCAAGGTGCTATAGCTCATAGCTCATTTTTGCTTCCTGCATATTTACTTTGCATAGTGGGTGTGGAGTTAATTGCATCTGTGGGCTGATGTCTTTCATCAACATGCAGTGTGCATGAGTATTTTCACTTCTGATATCCATTCTTTGTCAAGTTCTTTCTACTCCTTTTAATCACATCCCACTTGTCTTTAACTCTCTTCTGAATTTTCCAGTGTTGTTCACCCTGTGCTTTGGTTGGGATATTGAACTGTCTTCCACTTCAGTAAAGGCTCAATCTCTTCTCAATTTCGTACATCCTTAATTGCAGTGCTTAATATAAAACACAATAAATAGCTTTAATTTAAAAATAGGTAGAGGAGCAGCTTCATGATCAATGAGGTGATGCCTTTTCCTTTCGCTACAATAAAACTCACAATGGAAAGGAGAAAGTTATAACCTGGATCATGTTATGATATATTAAGAGCTGCTATTCATCACAACGCGTCAGAGAGAGGGGGTGGAAAGCCACAGAGTGGGAGAAGGTATTTGCATATCTTACATCCAGTGAAGTACATCAAGCCTAAATATATAAAGAATTCTGTCAACTAAACAGACAAAAATAATAACAAACCAAATAAAAATATAAGAAATAAAAAGCCCACTTGGAAAATGGGTGAGAACTTGAATAGGTCCTACTCAAAAGAGGATAAAAATGTGAACAAATTTTCAACTCTTTTAAAAAATCAGTTAACCTTTTTTAAAAACATCAGTTTAGCTAAAATAAAAAGGGCAGCAATACCAAGTGCTGGTGAGGGTATGGTGCAATCAGATCAGTAACATAAGGCCAGGGGGAGTTTAAATTGGAGGAACCACTTTGCAAAGTTGTTAGGCAGCATCTGTTAGAGCTGTGTATGTCTACACTGTTCCCCTCCACACAGACAGTACCAACAGGGCCGAGCGTGGTGGCTCACGCCTGTAATCCTAGCACTCTAGGATGCTGAGGCGGGAGGATTGCTTGAGCCCAGGAGTTCAAAACCAGCCTGGGCAACATACTGAGACCCCATCTCTAAAAAAAAAAAATTAAAACATTATCTGAGTGTGGTGGCACATGCCTATAGTCCCAGCTAATTGGGAGACTGAGGCAGGAGGATAGCTTGAGCTCAAAAGTTCAAGACTACAGAGCTATGTTTTCCCCACTGCACTCCAGCCTGGGTGACAGAGAGAGGCCTTGTCTTAAGCAAAACAAAACAAAACAAAACCCAAATAAACAGATAACAAACACAATCTCAACAGTTTCCTGCAGTTTCTACCCAGGTGTTTCTTATTATTCTCATCCTAGTTTCCTTCTATAAATCTTCCTGGTTTGAGCTTTGGGGTGGCAGCCAGACACTGGCTATTTTGCCAATTTGGACCTGGGGCTAGAAAGTATGGGCAAATTTCTCCCACCTATTTGTGAGTATCTGTGTGTGTTTTGTATATGCAAAACATTGTATTAATAATTTTTTTTCTTAAATTCCTATTAAAATGAATGTGTTTTACTGTGGAAGACTGAAGCCTTAAAGAATACTATAAGGGTAAGGTAATAAATAAACACAGGATAAGATAGCTCAATTACCACTGTTTGCAACCACTCATGACTTACTGGGTCTGTGCTAGGTACCCCAGCTCAGAAACTTAAAAAAAGATTCAGCAAAACATGATCATGATCAATTCTTCGGTTGCAACCACAAATCCCCTTGATCCATGGACGTCAGCCTGTAATGTTAAGTGACACCACCGTGCAAACCTCGAAATCCAAACTGTAGTAAACTCAGCAGCAAGACAGACAACCCTATTCCTTCAGGAAATAATTTATACTCACACACACACACCCCCATGCACACACTCGCTCCATCCCTCCTCTCTCCCTACCTCCAATCCCAAAATGAGTGGGCTAGAGAGATCTCAACAATTCTTCAGAAATACATCAACCAGTTGCACAGCGTGGGTTTTATAAAGATCCTGAATCAAACATAATATAAAACCAAGAAACACACTAGAACACCGTTGAGGGGATTTGCGTACTGATTAGATACTTGATTATTAGTAGCAAGAACCTATTTTCATGTTTGTGAGTCATCCTGGTGTTGTGTTCATGTCCCGGTCAGCTCTGGAACTTACAAGATATCCAAATATTTTACAGATAAAATGATATGCTTTCGGGAACCTGTTGCGGGTTAATTCCACTGGAAAAGAATCAGCGTGTTAATGAGGTGATACTTTTGGAAGCCAGGTGGGGGATACCTGGGAACTGGTTTTTCTATTCTCTCTGCTTTCGTCGGTTTTTGAAACAATTCAGAACAAAAATTTAGTAAAAATGGTACACTCAGCTCACTAATCATATCATACTGCTTAAAAAAATAGGACGTTACAAATACGAAGGAGTCTCTCTAAGCACTTGTTTCTGATCCCCTTGGACTCAGAATGCATGTAGAGATAATCATCTAATTCACCATCCAGAATTTAGCAATTTTTATTTCTTCCCGGAACCGTCTGAGCTCTAAAAATCAATCACCTCATTCTACGTTCTTAGAATTCCTCATGCCCTTTCATTATAGCGTTGGACTCCATCTCTGAAGTCACTGAGCTCAAGGAAATTTTCATACAGGTGATTATTCTAATTACCTCTTTCTTCACTGATTGTCATGAATTCAACTTTCTCTTTGCCCCATGGCTGCAGCCAATACAATTAACTGCAAATTTACGTCACCTCGGGCTATTTCAATGTGCTAATACCTCCCCTACTCCCTCCCCTGTACAGATAAAATTAATCCTGCCTGGATTTCAGATTTTACCACGTAATTTGGATGTGCTGCAAAGCCTGAAACACCCTGAAACCATGGAAAAGGTTCTTCCTCTTGACTTACGGTCGAAGAACTTGGAGTTCCTAAAAAAGACATTCTGATGTCCTGGCCTCTCCCGGAGACATCATCATACACTTGGTCCGGAAGGCAACCAGGTGTGAAAAACTCCCCAGGTGTGTTTCATGCCAGCCTAAGTCCAGGACCACTGGCTCCAAAGCAGTTAGAGAGGTGACATATCATATTTATCTGTCCTCTAGTCCTTTGGGGAGTTGCAAAATTCCTACAGCCCAGGCTGCAGCCAACATCAGTAGAGTAAGAATGAACGGGAGTGGGCACAGCCATTTGTGTGTTTTTGTTTGTTTGTTAAAGCTCTCCAGGTGTTTTCAATATACACCCAGCTTGAAAACAATTAAAGTGGATTTATTCCCATTTAAACTCCCACTAGTTATCTATGAATGATCCGATTACTCCATGGCCTTGGCAGCTCTTGGATTTGCCGTTTTGTTCATTTTAGCTAAACTGATGTGTGTATAATAGTATCTCATTGTGATCTTTATCAGCATTTTCCTGACGCTAAAGAGGTTAAACATTTGTTCACAATTTTACCAACCATTTGTTTGTGTTCTTTTCAGCAGTGTCTACTGAAGTTTTTCACCCCATTTTTAAAGTGAATTTTCAGTATTTTTTTTTCATTTGACCAAATTCAGTGGATAAATACTGTATTCTGGATTGATAGACCTCACCAGATGCAGGGAACGCAAATATCTTCTCCCATTCTGTGGTTTTACAATGCCTCTTCTTTTGCTGATGAAGTGTGATTAAGAGCAAAAGAAAAGAAAAAGACAGCATTATGGCTTTATGGTGTTATCAAATATATCATTTCGTGGTTGAAATCTTTCTCAAGGCTTTTTTAAAGTTGTTTATCATTATGTGCAAAAATTGTATGCTTGTGAATTTGCCCATGAAATTTTACCATGCAGAGCATCCTATAGTGGATAGTCTACATTCAGTTAATCCCCACAACAACTCTATTAAGTAAATACTATTTTCCTTGTTTCTTTTTTGCATGAAAAGTTAAAGGACAGAGAGGTCATGACTTACACATAACCTCTGTGTTAGCCAAATAACACAACCAGCAAAGATCTGCATTTGGGGTTCAAAATGTGTTTGAAAGTGTTTCTGCTTTGCTAAAGTATTCATCAGAATGTAACTTTTACCCAAGACAATAAATGTATCAAGGAAAGCTTTGTTCTTGACCACTGAATGTATCAACAAAAATTTTTAAAAGATAGATTAAACTAAAACAGTGATCCAAATTATAATTATCTCCTTTCTATTTTGAATTTTGTTATATCCAAGGGAAAAGCTGTCTCCTCATTGTGAAGCTGTCTTCCACCTATTATTTAATTAAGGCTATTTATTGTGTTTTATGTTTAACATGGCAGCTAAGAATATAAGAAATTACGAAGAGATTGAACCGAGGCTAGATTGCTAACATTAGATTCTACAGGTGTAATCTAGGCTGAGGGTTCATTTAGCATTTTGTAGTTACTTTTTTTCTCTTAATATGTACTCCAAAGGAGGAGTTGGTAGCTACACTATGATTATCCTTTTTGCTAATGAAAAACTTATATTGACAAATAAAATTGTGTATATTTATGGTGTACCACGTGATATTTTGAAGTATTATGTATATAGTAGCATGGCTAAATAGAGATAATTTGCCTATCTATTAATTCACATACTTAGCATTTTTTTGTGGTGAGAACACTTAAAATGTATTATTTTAGCAATTTTCAAGTATATGATTCATTGTTATTCACTATAGTCCCTGTGTTGCACGGTATATCTTTTGAATTGTTTCCTCCTGCCTAGTTGAAATTTTGTATCCAGAATATCTCTGCATCTCCCACGACCCACACTCCCCACATCCGGGCAACAGGCATTCTACTCTCTGCCTCTAGGAGTCAGACTTTTTTAGATTTGACATCTAAGTGACATCAATCAACGTATATTTTTGGTGCCCGACTTATTCCATTAGACACAATGTCCTTCACATTCATCCATGTTGTTACAAGTGACAGGATTTCCTTCTCTTTTATGGCTAAAATCTTTCCCTAAGGATCCCTATGTCCTCTATGCGGCTTTCAGACCAGGAACTACCGGTATGTGCTGGAAGTGCTTTTGCCCTTCAGGAAATCAACAGGAAGCCTCCTCTTTCACCCCACGTATCTCTGCGGTGCGATCTCTACAATGCCCTCCCTGGTGAACAGAAGACGTTGGAGAGGTCTCATGTGGCTCTCAGGACCGGACGAGTGCATCCCTGATTATACCTGTAGGAGAGACGCCAAGTCTGAAGCAGTGCTCACAGGACCTCAATATCCACCCACATCCGGACACCGCTGGAGCTCTACAAATTCCCACAGGCGAGGGTGGGTGGGATGGGAAGAGAAGAAGCCATGCTCCTTGGGTACCATTCTCAGGTGCCTAAAGAGGGTTGGAGGAGGACACTAAGTTTGAGCATCTTTCAAAGTGTGTCATCTCCATGGGCAAACATTCAGAGACAGTCCTTTGTTTGAGGATGGAGTGGAGGAAGGGGATGAAGGCATGTTCTGGAACTCTGAGTCTGATCCGTTATTGTCTAGAAAACTCCACGGGAGTGGTAGATGATCAGAAAAATGAAATGAGCAATGTTCAGCCACGCCTTACCCTGCAAAACCAAGATGGTGCTTTATGACAACACTCTTCACCTTGCGTCCAATTTTCTCTTCCCTTTAGCTTATAGATGGTCCTTTTGATCCTACCTGGAGGGACAGCATCCAGTCTCCTTCTCTCTATCCCATGGCCCCCAGGGACACAGCTCTGGCCCTTGGCATGGTATCTCTGATGCTTCATTTCAGCTGGATCTGGATGAGGTTGGTCGTCTCAGAAGACCAGAAGGGAATTCGATTTCTCTCAGATTTGAGAGGAGAGAGGGACAGAAGCAGAGTCTGTGCAGCCTTTGTGGAAATGATACAGAATCACCCTAAGTGCCCATCAATGCATGCGTAAATAAAGAAAATGTGGTACATATACACAGTGGAATATTATTCAGCCATAAAAAGAATGAGGTCTTGTCATTTGCAGCAACATGGGTGGAACTAGAGGGCATTATGTTAAGTGAGCCAGGCACAGAAAGACAAAAATTGCATGTTCTCACTCGTCTGTGGGAACTAAAAATGCATACCTCATGGAGGTAAAGAGTCTATTGGTGGTTACCAGAGATGTTTTTCTGATAGAAGGTTTGTACAAGGCTTTTATGTCTCTAAAATGCTGTTACATGTGGGTCTAAAACATAGTCACCTTAAAAAAACTCTCTATTTCTAAGATAATTGCATAAAACTGTGACCAGGACAGGAATTTTTCTTTCTGTAAACGTCAAGCTGCAGGTGTGAACATTCCTTTACACCTGTAGTTTTATATGTCTCCACTAGAGGGAGAAAGGACTCAATAAAAACTATAGGGTTCTCAAGTTCCATAAATACAATGTGAAAAATAACTTTGCCTTCTTAAAACCCAGATAATTTATGCTGTCCAAAAAACGACAGATCCATTAACTCAAGAAATATTTATTGACTACTAATATGCTCCCTCCACCCCAGAACATTAAAGTAGTTGAAAAAAATATTGAAAAATTGAAAATTAAGCAAACCAGGATTTAAAAACATCAAGTTTAAATATTTTATTTATCCTCAAACCAGAATTATTAAAATTTTGCTTTCCTGGTTTTCATGGATGCAGATTGCATCAATCATATTTTTCAAGATCTCAGCTTCTGGGGGGAAAAAATGAACCATTAAAAATATTATTTAGCAGTAAAAAAGGAAGACGAGCCTGCCACTTTCGGCAACACGGATGGACCCGGAGGGCATTACCCTACATGAAATAAGCCAGGCACAGAAATACGAATACTGCATGATCTCATTTATATGTGGAAGCTAAAAAAATGTCAAATACACAGAAACAAAGAGTAAGATGGTGGTTTCCAGGGGTGAGTGTGGGGTGGGAGAGAAATGGGGAGAAGAAGGTCAGAGGGCACAAAGTTGCAGGAATGCGGGATGAGTCTAGACATCAAATGTAGGGCATGAAGACTGTGGTCAATAGTATTGCAGTGTATAATGGAAATTTGCCAAGAGAGGAGGTTTTAAGTACTTTTAGCACAGACACACACACACGAAAGGTACCTACATGAGATAATGGACATGTTCATTTGCTTAACTATAAATACCATTTCACTATGCACACAAAAGCATCATCTTGCACACCTTAGATATAAATAATAAATAACATAAATATATCAAAAACGTGTATAGGGGCACACATTTCCCCTTTTGTCTTCAGATCCATTATGACCTGACATAGCACCATCGGACCTCGGATTTGGATGTGTTGTTCATCACGGATTTTCTCATGCTGATTTTGACTTTTAAAAATATTGCATTGGTATAGTATTTTTTCTTGAATAATTTTTTGATGCTCTCTTAAGTTTTGTGCCTGTGGTGGGTGCTTCTCTCTTCTCACCCTAGTCCTGGCCCTTACTATAATCTTTGTGGGGCAGATTTTCATCCCACTTGCCAGGAAATGGGGCGGCATTCTGGGCAGCTCTTGCTTAAAACACCTGAGTGTTACTAATACTAAGATTCTAGGCCGGGCGCGGTGGTTCACGCCTGTAATCCTAGCAGCACTCTGGGAGGCTGAGGTGGGTGGATTGTTTGAGCTCAGGAGTTCCAGACCAGCCTGAGCAAGAGCAAGGCCCCGTCTCTACTAAAAATAGAAAGAAATTAGCTGGCCAACTAAAAATATGTATTGAAAAAATTAGCCGGGCATGGTGGTGCATGCCTGTAGTTCCAGCTACTTGGGAGTCTGAGGCAGGAGGATCACTTGAGCCCAGGAGATGAGGTTGCTGTGAGCTATGATGATGCCATGGGACTGTAGCCTGGGCAACAGAGTGAGACCCTGCCTCAAAAAATAAAAATAAAAATAAAACGGTGTTTGTATATCCCTGAGAGGTGTGTAAATTGGTAATTTGCTGATATATCAAGGTCTTTTAATAAGTCAACAAATGGAGCGTCATTGTTAACTATGCAAACTTTGTGTTTTTTCTGGGGGGTGATGGTAAATGTTTATTTATTTATTTATTTAATTTCAGAATATTACAGGGGTACAAACACTTTGGTTACATATATTGCCTTTGCACCTCCCGAGCTCTGTGCTAATTCTATTCCTAGTGCTACTATTTCTAAAATGACAATAGGTGATCTATGGCAGGTGCCCTAAAATCAGAGCTTGAGGCTGAGATTGTGGTGCCCGTGATGAATGGAGGGAGTCCTTCGAAAAGAAAGTGAACTTCGGCCTGACCCTGGGGTCAGCGTTGGAGCACGAATCGTACCAAAGTCTTGGTTCCACTTGGAGTCAAGGGGCGCAGACTTTTTTACACCTGTGTCAGTCAATCATCAGGTGTGTGTTGCCCCGGCAACGGGCGAAGCAGTTCCTGCTCTGCTGAAGTCAATTTTCTGGTGAAGGGGCTGGGGTGCCCAAGAAGGGGCTTAGGGAGGGGTACCAATAGATTCGGCTACTCTGCCTTTAACCATCAAATACGAGAAAGAAAGTTGTACCAATCACCTAGATACCTGTTTGAGCCACATTGTAATGAGATTTGGGAAATGCGTTTAAAAAAAAGATTCTTGTTTCAAGTGACGCCGCAAATGAAATGTCTTAGACGTTCCAGTTATCCTTTCTCTCGCTAAAAGATCTTAAGATCATTTTCCATTACAACTCTGTTTTATTGAGCAGAGAATGCAATGGTTTTTATATTTCCAAATAGACTTCCAATAAAGTGCTTTAAAGCTTAAAAGATAAGAAAAGCATCTGAAAGTGATGTCTTTCATACTTATCATGCGAAAGGGTGTGTCTTCTCTTCTGAAATTCTATCATAGTGTTTGTCATGTTTCCTTCCTGAATGTCAGACGTCTTTATAATGAATATTCGGACATCGTTGCATCACAGTTTTTTGTTGTGTCATTACTTGATTGATGGCTCCCGCCTTTGGTAGAATTATCCATTTTCTGTGTCATATAGAGCCCTCCAGTGGCACCTGTCCAGGCTGCAAATGTGGGATTCTCAACACAGCTCTCTTGATCCATGCATTCAGTGTTTTGGCCATGGGACCTTGGACTGTGGTTTCTCCTCTTCTCTATATTTCAGAAAAACCCCTCCGTGAGGGTTTTTGGGAACTGCTGAAGTCGTGTCTGTTATCTTCTCAGGATGTGTGACTCTCACGTTTCTCTGTTTGGACTTCCTCATTGAAGTTCCTCTCCCGCCCAACCCCCACTTCTGACTCACTCAGCACAGCTGTCGTCACCCACGGTGAGGGCCAGTCCACAGAACGCTGAGGTCCTCCCTGACCTGGGCTGTAAGTGGAGGCTTCTATCCCCAGCTGGGGCTCCCATTGTCACCTGGGCCCCAAAGCCGCTGGACTGGGGCACATAGTGGCACCTGACTCATAGAGCCCACTGAGGCATGTCTTCCTCCATCCCCTGCCCCATGGGTGCTCCATCACCAAGTGAGCTGAAGACACAAACCTTCTCCACCCTTCTGTCTCTTTTCAACCAGAGAAAAGATCTCAACACCTCCATGCATACGAACTCACACACGGAGGTGTTTCAGAGGCAGTGGAAGAGCGTTCCTTCAATGTTTGCCAAAACCATCTAAGTTCCACCTCTGGTCCAGCCCAGACCCCCTGTGACATACAGGTGAGAAGATCCAGGAGGCTTATAAAGGTTAAGGAACTTGTACAAAGTCATTTATTCACCCAATGAATATTTCTTTTTCTTAAATTTCAGAATATTACATGGGTACACACGTTTTGGTTATATAATTTGCTTTTGCAGAGTTTGAGTCAAAGTTATAAGTGTGCCCTTCACCCAGATAGTGTGCATGGTACCCGGTAGGTGTGAATTTACCCATCCCCCCGCCCCCTCCCACCTGCTTGATTTCCATGGAGTTTTACTTCTGTATGTGCATGTAAGTATTGATTGATTAGTTCCAATTCAGTACTGAGTACAAGCGGTGTTAGTTTTCCAATGACTCTTATCAAAAAGTCCTAAAACAACAGATGTTTGTTTGGATGTGGAGAAAAAGGAACCCTTATACGCTGTTGGTGGGACTGCAAATTAGTACAACCTCTATGGAAAGGAATATGGAGATACCTCCAAGAACTAAAAGTAGACCTACCATTTCATCCAGCAATCCCACTACTGGGTATTTACGCGAAGGGGAAAAAAAGACATTTTATAAAAAAAAAAAGACACCTTATAAAAAACAGACACTTGCACTCCAATGCTTAGAGCAGCACAATTCACAATCACGAAGATGTGGAAACAACCCAAGTGCCCATGAGATGACTATTTCTTAAGTGTCTACTCCCTAGGAACTTGGGCTACGATACTATTAATAAATAAGACACACATTGTCCCTCCTTGCAAGGAACTTACGTTCCAGTGGGTGGAGTGGGGGATGGGAAGCCAATAAACAGGACGTGAGCATCTCGGTGGGCTGGATGTGTCCCAACTCCACCAGGCTGTCTGTCCCTAACGCTGACATCTTTGGAGTATAAAAATAGACTCATTCATTTACTTACTACATTTTAATTTTTATGTTCTTTCCTCCAGCTTTATGGAGGTATAATTTATAAATAAAAATTGTATATATTTAAAGCATACAAGCTGAGGTTTTGATACATGTATACATTGTGAAATGATGGCCACAATTGACCTTGTGGGCCTGTGGCTTCTAGTTGGTTTTGGCCAATGGAACCCACCATCAGGATATTAGGAAAAGGGAAGAGACTGAGGTCAGAGAATTTGTTCCTTTAGATCCGGGACCTGCCACTGCAAGTCCTACCAATGACAATTTCTTTTCGTTTTTTTTTTTTCTTTTCTTTTTTTTTTTAGACACAGGCTCACTCTGCTGTCCTGGCTGGATTGCAGTGGCATCAGCCTAGCTCACAGCAACCTGCAACTCCTGGGCTCAAGCGATCCTCCTGCCTCAGCCTCCTGAGTAGCTGGGACTACAGGTGCACACCATGATGTCTGGCTAATTTTCTCTGTTTTTAGTAGAGACAGGGTCTCACTCTTGTTCAACCTGGTCTTGAACTCCTGACCTGAAGCGATCCTCCCACCTCGGCCTCTCAGAGTGCTAGGTTGACAGGTGTGAGCCACCACACCCGGTCTATGACAGTTTCTCAATTCTTGTCCATGCTGATATTTTCTCAGCAGCATCACATGTAATTCCTAAATATTTTCAGCCTACCCTCAGATTTTATTTGTACATAAAATTAAAAAGGAGCACTTAGAAATCTCCCATGGTAATAGATTTCAGAATTAACGTGTGGTTTCTCTGGACCTGATTACAACTTCCTTCTTTCCCACCACCATTTTCAATGTTGTAATAACTATTTGATCACGACAGAGATGAAATGAAGAGGCAATTTTTGTCTAGATCTTATGGAAAATAATCCCCCCCACCAAAAAAAAAAAAAACTCCATGAGTGAGGAACATGATTTTGCCAAAATCCAAACAGGTCAATCAGGTGCAGAATTGGGCGGTGAGCACACAGAATGCCCAGAATTTCGGGGACCTCTCTTCGGTTCAGCCATTTCAGTTTTACATTCCGACAATTTTGTTTTCAGTGCAGCTGACAGTGACAGACGGGAGCTCTCCATCTGTCACTCGCAAGATGACACAGCAAACACGCTGAGTGGTGCGTGGAGAGGCTGACCACCAGCCGCCTGTGCAGCCATCACTGGGGGATTATTTCAACACTTTATGTATTTGCAGTTACTGGTTTATAAAAATAAATGAGAAACAGAAAGATGAAGGTGTTGATATTGGGGACGATAAGGCTGTGTTTCATCAATGTAGTAAAATCGAGACAAGAAGTACATCACTGGAGGTGAATTTGGACTTGCCAGACTCGAGGGTGTTTGTCATATCCATGCTGGATCTTACCAAGGGTCTCCTAATACAAATGAGACAAATACTTCAGTTCACCATCGCAGTAAAACCCGTCAGGAATTCTCACCAGCCGAGTATTAACAGGTCTGTGTAAGCATGTTGGGTGGCCCTATCCCAACGTCCAAGGATACGGGTAAGTCGTTTTTCCAAAGTGGTTCACTGAGAAGCGATCCTGACATGGGACACTGGGCTAATACAGAGAAACGCTGACTCTCCCTTCCACACCCTGGCCTTCAACTCCTGCGGTAAGTCTTAAAGTGTCTCTTCAAAGTTGGACCCACTTCCTTGGCATCCGTGAGAGTTGAGTCCACTCTCCGTTATTTATTTGGTTTACCCGATTTTGAACGCCACCACCATTTCCAAGTTGATTTCCCAGGACACTTTAATATGGCCCACGCCAGTAATGCAGGATTTAAATTACTGTCATGAAAAGAGAACCAATGGGACTTTATACAAAGTCCTTGGCCAACACCCAGCCTTTTCGCCTGCCCTCAAGACTCCGTGAGAAACTGGACCTCACTATAAGTGGCCATGCACTTCCTCTTGTGTTAGTCCTGAGGAGCTGCCAGGCTGGGCTGGAGGCAAGGACTTCTCATCTTTGGGGTGAGTAGGCACCGTGTCTTCTCATAAAAAATACAGAAAAAAATATTTTACCTGTGACTGTGAGTCTAGAGAAATACTCTGGGTGTGGAAACCTTTGCAAGGAGACCTCATTCCATGTCCTGTGGCTTCATTTCTTGAACGCTGATGGGCAGCATCTGTGTCATGTTTCTTTGTTCACTTCTGCCGGGACGAGGAGTGTGTGTCATTACGTGGGAGTGTGCAGCCTACCGAGATGCTCC
>CAUYRT010039731.1:0-61656 GCA_963574885.1 Lepilemur ruficaudatus
CCCTTAACTAAAAATACAATAACAAATAAAGTTAATAACATTCATAACAGCAGAAGAGGCCGGGTGTGGTGGCTCACGCCTGTAATCCTGGCACTCTGGGAGGCCGAGGTGGGAGGATTGCTCAAGGTCAGGAGTTTAAAATCAGCCTGATCAAGAGCGAGACCCCATCTCTACCAAAAATAGAAAGAAATTAATTAGCCAACCAAAAATATATAGAAACTTAGCTGGGCATGGGGGCGCATGCCTGTAGTCCCAGCTACTCGGGAGGCTGGGGCAGGAGGATTGCTTGAGCCCAGGAGTTTGAGGTTGCTGTGAGCTAGGCTGATGCCATGGCACTCTATCCCGGGCAACAGAGTGAGACTCTGTCTCAAAAAAAAAAAATGATTATGATGATAAATTTAATGTTTTTTTTTTTACCACAATAAAAATGTAAGGTAAAAGCACAATATCTAAAATAATCAATTTCATTTTGAGGATATAAAGACAAATCAAACTTTAGTGTAAAAATAATAAAATGATCACTCAGATTTGAAACAAAAAGATGCTGTGATAGGAATGTAGATAAAGAACTGTTAGATGAATAAAGGAAACAAAGGAGTTATATATAAATCTCTTTCTAGTCTTTTGATGTGGCTTTGTTCCACTATGGCCTGGTGATTCTTTTCTAGTTTAAACTACAGTTCAGGATCTTCCATGTATCATGGAAGATGGAACTTATAGCTCTCTGGCAAGTTGTACCAAAAGGAAATTGAAAGCCTGATTTTACAAGTTCCAACATTTTGATCTGATTTATAATGCTTTCTCAATCTGACCCATAGTATGTATATGCCAATCCCTAAGCACCAGCGGTAGTTTATTTCAGTTGGTGGAAAATATAACCACAAATGCATACACAGAAGTGATTCAAGGAGTCTGAATCAGCAGTACAGAAATGTGCAAAATTAAGTCTCTATACTTTTCTGATTTCCCCCCGTATTTTTTTTGATGTTAAGCACCACCCTGGTGGGGATGGAGAAATGAAGCGTAAGTCTAGTCTTAGTGACCAACTCTTTTCTGCCCCCAATGTGTTATGCCCGCTGGCAAATTGTAATTCCTTTGCTCATTGGATTTCTCATCTGTGCGGAGTGAGCTGTAGTAATAGAATGATTACAATAGCAACATTGATTGTGTGCCTCCTAGGGATGTTCATCTTACAGGTCATTGTCTCAGCTGCAAGGTTGATACTGTACTTATCCTTGGTGTGCAGATGAGGAAACTAAGGATCAGGATGCTTTTCCTCGAGCAGCTTGCCCAAGAGCATACAGCTGGTGGGCGGTGGGGCTGGGGTAGACACTGAACCTGGGCTGCTGGGTTCTGACATTGCCTGCTTAAACCACTACCTTGTACAGTTCTAATGCAGAGATCTAAGCCTAGGAATTAATTGAGGGCCACTGAGTGTAATTGTCATACAATGACTCCCTGGTAATTATTCTCTTATTTTTTAAAATAGGTAAAACAAAGGTCACAATCATTGAGTTACTTAATCAAAACAACAATGGAAGCTGAATTTTTTTTTTTTTTTTTTTTTTGAGACAGAGTCTCACTCTGTTGCCCGGGCTAGAGTGAGTGCCATGGCGTCAGCCTAGCTCACAGCAACCTCAAACTCCTGGGCTCAGGCGATCCTTCTGCCTCAGCCTCCCGAGTAGCTGGGACTACAGGCATGCGCCACCATGCCCGGCTAATTTTTTCTATGTATTTTTAGTTGGCCAGTTGATTTGTTTCTATTTATAGTAGAGATGGGGTCTCGCTCTTGTTCAGGCTGGTTTCGAACTCCTGACCTTTAGTGATCCACCTGCCTTGGCCTCCCAAAGTGCTAGGATTACAGGTATGAGCCACTGCACCTGGCCTGTGTTTTCTTCTTTTTTGAAAAATTATTTTTTTAGAGACAGGATCTTGCTCTGTCACCCAGGCTGGAACCTTGAACTCCGGAGCTCAAGTGATCCTCCTGCTTCAGCCTCCTGAATAGCTAAGACTGCAAGCGTGTGCCAGCATTCCCAGCTAGTTTATTTATTTATGTTTTTTTGCAGCAACAGATTCTGGCTGTGTTACCCAGGCTGGTCTTGAACTCCTGTCCTCAATCTATCCTTATTCCTCAGCCTCGCAAAGCGCTGGAATTACAGGTGTGAACCACTGCACCTGGCTGCCTGTGTTTTCTTCTAAGAGCTTTATAGTTTTAGCTCTTACATTTAGGTCTGTTATCCAATTTTAGTTAATTTGTTTATGATGTGAAATGTAGGGGTCCAGCTTTATTTTTTTAGTATGTGGATATGCAGTTGTCCTAGCAACATTTGGTGAACCCTCCCCCACTCTTGTCTGGACTTCATTTTCTTTATGTCTCTGGTGTGTGCAATTTGGGTCTTCCTCACAGTTCTTTTCTTAGCATGAAGTTACCTGGAAGAGAGGTTTGGCTTGTTAATTTTAGGAGTTCACAGTTGCTCATGTTCCTCTCAGACTTTACAATAGATTGCTTGTACTCACCCACTCTTGGAGTGTGCAGACTCCTCCCAGTTCCAGCTGCTGTTGAGCATTGCTTTTTGTGTGAGTACTTACTGGTTATTTTGGAATGCTCAGGATGTTGAGATACTCCTCTGCTTCCTTCTGCACTGATGCTGATAATCATGTGGCTTTCTAGTTGTCAGTGGCTTCTCCCCACGCATTCATATTTTGGGGTTCACAGAGCTACTCTTGTCACCTGGTTTTATTGTAGTTGTTGTAACTGGGTTTTGGTTTGACTTTCTTAGTTGCTCTGTGTATTTAAGGTGGGATTTGGGAAAATTCATTAACTATATTAATGTCATTACCATCCTCTTAAGAATCTTCATAAATCTGTTTCTTCATTTTGACATTTTCCCCCTTTCCTCACTAGGTACTAAAAGGATAGTTATTATAAGTTAGATAATTTATTATACTAAAATGTAATAACCTATATGATGTAGGTATAGATTTGCAGCTATTGACATGTATTCTATGTATTAATGCTAATGTGTCTCTTAAGTCTTGATATCAGGTATCTTGATACCTAGTTAATTCTTCAGTTTTTGAAAATGTGGCTATATAGTTAAAAACTTCTACTGAGGGGAGAGGTACCTAATGGATCTTCATAGTTCCTGAGTTGTATCTTTGTTTATGTGTACATTTAGCTTTGTCACGCCAAGGGTGGTTAAGATTTTCAGTTGAAAAAAGTATGTGGTTTCAAAAAATTTAACTTTTCAAAGTCTTTATTGATGTTGGGATAATTATCTTGAAGACGGTTCCACAGTTGTTTTCTATTTTTAGAATAAACTGGAAGATTAAGCTGTGAATGTTTGCTGGTAGGTTATTTATTCATGTACGTCAGTCTTTTTGTATTTATGGAAGAAAATAGTGAAGTCCAATTCCCAGGGCTTTTTCTGCCTTTTATGTTTAATCTTTTCTGATAACTTACAAAATGTTTGTATGCTTACAGCAAAAATGGTGAGTCGTGTACACTAATAGAAGAAACCAAAGACTTCTGTGCCATGTCATTTTTTTCCTATGATTATTTGTCAGCAATTACCAATTTAATATGCTGTGGAGTCATACCTTATAAAACCTGCCTAGGATGGTAGCCATACAAATAAACTTACTGAGTCTAGTTGAAAATTAAAATGTTGAAAATATCATTTTAATTTCTACCCCCAGAGATATTTCTCTCTTGGTTTTCAGTAAATACTAATCGGGGAATCAGGAGACCTAGTTTCAAGTCCTCACTCTCCTGCTTATTGGCTCCACTGCCCTCTGTGGCTGTGGCAGTTTTCCTGCGCTATACGTGAGTCAGAGTAGATAATCACTGGTAACTCTTAAATGGGATTCTTTTACTCTGTAGTGAGAAAATCATATTTAATTCATCTCTGTGGTCCTTAGCAATCAACTTATTTTTTAAGCCCTTATTATATTAGTAACTTGTTATTGTCGTTAATGGTACATAGACCATTGAATAACTGGAATGATGTAGGAAATATTTTTGACTTTTTCTTTATTTGTTCGTAATGGACTGCAAATGTATTTTAACAAATGGCTTTCATCCATTGGTCCTGATGGCCAGTATTTGGCAATGTGTTTATTTTTTATTGCTATATTGTATATTTAGTGGACATTTACATATTTTTACAAATTATGCACTTAATGAAAGTTGTAGTTTGGTGGACACTGCACTATGAGGACAACCACTTGGAATATCTAGTTGTTATATTGCTAGGTACATGTATTACGTACATATATTACTCATGAAACATTTTATAATCAGGGAATATTTATCAAGCTAAAAGCATATGTAATTTACTCAATTTTTCCATTTTAGAGTTATTTTAAGTACCTGCCTGAATTATATAAACCTTAGTTAGAAAACAAACTTGATGTTGTTAAGTGCTTATTAAAAGAGAAAAATAAATATTTTAAAAATATGAATCTTCATATTACCCACCATTCCATTTTAGAGATGACTGAACTTAGACACCAAGGTTAGCATTCTTAGTCATATGTCAGTTTTATAAATAGAGTCCTAATTTTTACTTAGAGAAGATAACACTCCTTCATTTTATGCCTGAGTCAGGTGTAATTCTTGGTATACAAAAAGAGTAAAAAGAAATTGTATCCTATCATAATTAATTTAGGCAATACAGCCTAACTTAATACTTATACGTAATCTATAAGGACAACTTAGGAGACTGTCCTGGGTGTCATTGATGTATATCTTTCCAGAATAGTCAGCTGGAGGAGGCTGAAAGGAGTCCTATTCCTTAGATAAGGAAGGCACAGATATGATATGACAATTTGTTTAATATTTTACATTTTACCAATAGTTTACACACATTACTCATTTGTTCTTAACAGCTAACCTATATTTGCCAAGATTTGTTTTATTAGGTTTATATCTAAGTATTTTTTTTTGAGCAATGCTATTGGTATTCTGTTTTTAATTTTGATTTCTATGTGTTCATTGCCAGTTTATGGAAACATAGTTGATTTTTGTCCAGTCTTGTGACCTTAGTAAACTCATTTATTTCTAGAAGTTTTGAGGGTTTTTTTTGTTATTTTGGGTTTCGTTTTTTTTTTTTTTTTTTTAGGTTTCTTAGGTTTTTCTTTGTAGATAATCATGGATACAGTTTGTTTCTTTCTAATCTATATGGCTTTAATTTCCTTTTCTCATTTATTGCACTTGGTAGATTTTCCAGCGCTATGTTAAATAAGAGTAGTTAGAGCATATCCTCACCTTGTTCCTGATCTTACGGGGAAAGCATCCGGTCTTTCATCATTAAGTACAATGTTAGCTGTAGGTTTTTTTGTATATGGCTCTCCATCAGGTTGAGAAAGTTTCCCATATTCCTGCTTCCTGAGAACTTTTATCATGACTGTGTGTTGAATTTTGTCAGCTTTTTTTTTTTTTTTGCATCAACCAAAATGATTGTGTGATTTTTTTCTTCTTTATCCTGTTACTGTGGTTGATTGCATTGATCGATTTTCAAATATTGAGCCAACCTTGCATCCTATAATAAACCCTACTTGGTCATGGCATATAAATCTTTTTATATATTTCTGAATTCTATTTGCTAATATTTTATTAAGGATTTTTGCATCTGTATTCATGAGGAATATAGTCTGTAATTTTCTTTTTTGATACTGTCTTTTTCTAGTTTTGGTATCAAGGTAATGCTAGCTGCATAAAATGAATTGGGATATGTTCTCTTCTATTTTGTGGTAGAGATTATGTTGAATTTGTGTTAATTCTTAAACATTTGGTAGAATTTCCCAGTGAAACCATCTGAGCCTGGAGATTTCTTCTTTGAGGAGTTAAAATATCAATTTTCTTAATAGTTACATGGCTACAGGCATACCTTGTTTATTGTGCTTTGCTTTGCAAATACTGCAGTTTTTATAAATTGAAGGTTTGTGGCAACCCTGTGTCAATCAAGTCTGTTGGTGCCATTTTCCAACAGCATGTGTTCCTTTTGTGTCTCTGTGTCACATTTTGGCAAATCCCACAGTATCTCAGACTTTTTAATTATTACTATTATATCTGTTGTGGTGATCATTGATCTTTGATGTTACCATTGCAGTTGTTTTAGGGCACACAAACCACACCCATATAAGATGGCAAACTGAATCGACGAATGTCGTGTGTGTTCTGACTGTTCTACCAGCAGGCCTTCCCTCCCCCTGCCCAGGCCTCCCTGTTCAATGACAATATTGAAATTAGGCCAATTAAAAATCCTGCAGTAGTCCTTTAAGTGTTAAAGTGAAAGGAAGAGTTGCACGTCTCTCACTTTCAAGCAAAAGCTAGAATGATTAAGCTCGGTGAGGACGCCATGTCGAAAGCTGAGATAGTCTGCAAGCCAGGCTTCTTGGGCCAAACAGCCAAGTAGCGAATGCAAAATAAAAGTTCTTGAAGGAAATTAACAGTGCTGCTCCAGTAAATTCATGAAAGATGAGAACGCAAAACAGCCTTATCGCTGATGTGGAGGAACTTTTGGTGGTCTGGATGGAAGATCAAACCAGCCACAATATTCCTTAAATCAAAGCCTAATCCAGAGCAGGGCTCTTACTCTCTTCAATTCTGTGATGGCTGAAAGAAGTGAGGACGCTATAAAAGAAAATTTGGACGCTAGCAGAGGTTGTGACATGAGGTTTAAGGAAAAAAGCCATCTCCATAACACGAAAATGCAACGTGAAGTGGCTAGTGTTGACGTAGAAGCTGCTGCAAGTTATCCAGAAGATCTAGCTAAGAGAATTGATAAAGGTGGCTACGCTAAACAACACATTTTCAATGTAGATGAAACAGCCTTATATTGGAAGAAGATGCCGTACAAGACTTACAGAGAGAAGTCAGTGCTTGGCTTCAAAGCACAGGCTGGCTCTCTTGTTAGAGGCTAATGCAGCTGTTAACCTTAAGTTGTAGCCAGTGCTCATTTATGATTCTGAAAATTTAGAACCCTTAAGAATTATGCTAAATTTTCTATGCCTGTGTTCTGTACATGGAAGAACAAAGCCTGGATGAGCATACATCTGTTTACAGCATGGGTAACTGAATATTTTAAGCCCATCGTTGGGACCTACTGCTCAGAAAAAAAGGAGTCCTTTCAAAATGTCACTGCTCGTTGACAATGTACCTGGTCCCCCAAGAGCTCTGATAGAGATGTACAAGAAGATGCATGTTGTTTTCATGCCTGCTAACACATTCATTCTGCAGCCTATAGACCAAAGAGTAATTTCAACTTTCAAATTTCATTATTTGAGAACGACATTTCCTAAGGCTATAGCTGCCATATGAAGCTATAGCTGCCATTCCTCTGATGGATCTGGGCAGAGTACATTGAAAACTATCTGGGAGGGATTTAACATTAAGGAAATTTGTGATTTTCACATGTTGCAGGTAAAAACGTTGATCTCATGGAGGTAGTGAGTAGAATGATAGTATCAGAGGCTGGGAGGGGTGGTGGGGGTGGGAGTACGAAGAGAGGTTGGTTGATGGCTACAAACATACAGTTAGACTGAAGGAATGGGTCCTAGTGTTCAATAGCACAGTAGGGTGACCATAGTTAACAACAATGTATTGGATATTTCAAAATAGCTAGAAGAGATTGGAAATGTTCTCAACACAAAGAAATGATAAATGTCTGAGATGAAGTGTATCCTAAATATCCTGATTTTGATCATTACATGCTGTATGCATGTATCAAAATACATGTACCCCATAAATATGTACAAATATCATGTATCAGTCAAAAAAATTTTAAAGAACATTTGTTTAAAAAATTTTAAAGAACATTTTTATTTTGGGAGGAGGTCAAAATACCAACATTAGCAGAAGTTTGGAAGAAGTTGATTCCACCCCTCATGGATGACTTTGAGGAGATCAAGACGTCAGTAGAGGACGTAACTGCAGATGTGGTGGAAAGAGCGAGAGAACTAGAGTTAGAAGTAGAGCCTGAAGATGTGATTGAATTGCTACAATCTTGTGATGAAACTTGATGAGGAGTTCCTCTTATGAATGAGCAAAGAAAGTGGTTTCTTGAAATGGAATCTACTCCAGGGAAGATGCTATGAACGCTGTTGAAATGGCAGCAAAAGATTTAGGATACCACAGAAACTCAGTGCAGCAGCACATAAAGCAGCAGTAGGGTTTGAGAGGGTTGATCCAGTTTTGAAGGTTCTACTGTGGGATCCTTTTGATGTCTGTCAAGCAGCATAGCGTGCTACAGACAAACTTTTTGTAAAAGGAAGCGTCAATTAATAAAACAAACTTCCTCGTCTTATTTTAAGAAATCTTCACCATCCCAGCCTTCAGCAGCCACCACCCTGCTCAGTCAGCAGCCGTCAGTATTGAGGCAAGACTTTCCACCAAGCAAAGATTATGATTCACTGAAGCCTCAGATGATCATTAGCATTTTTTAGCAATAAAGTATTTTTAAATTAAGGTATGCACATTGTTTTTTAGATACAATGCTACTGTACACTTAATACACTTCAGGATAGTATGAGCATAACTTTTGTATGCACTGGGAAACCAAAGAATATGTGTGACTTGCTTTATTGAGATACTTGCTTTATTGTGGTTGTCTGGAACCAAACTTATGATATCTGAGAAGTAGACCTATATTTAGCTTACATATAATATTTTATAACAGGTAAGTTGTGATAGTTTATGCATTTTGAAGAATTGGTCCTTTTCATCCAGTGGTCAAATTAATGTGTGTAGAATTGTTCATAGTATTTCCTTATGATCCTTTTGACATCTGCAGAGTCTCCAGTAATAACTCGTTTCATTCCTGATGTTGGTAATTTGTGTTTTCCTATTTTTCTTTGTTAGGCTTGTCAATTTTGTTGACCTTTTTAAATAACCAACTCTTTGTTTCATTGATTTGCTTTCTCTATTTTTCTGTTTTCAATTTCATTGATTTCTGCTCTTTATTATTTCCTTCTGCTTACTTTAATTTACTCTATGCTATTAAAGTTCTTAGATTATTAAGACTTTTCCTCTTACTTTGTTTAATTTACTCTATGCTATTAAAGTTCTTAGAGTATTAACTTAAGACTTTTCCTCTTCTTAAATATGCCCCACAAATTTCAGTATGTTCAATTCCATGTAGTTTTTAAATTTCTGTTGAGAAGTATATTGTTTCGTTGTTTTTGTTTTAAGATTTTCCTGTTATCCCTTTGTTACTACTTTCCATTAATAGTTTCCTTTTATTATAATCAGAGAAGTACTCTTTATAATTTCACTTCTTTTAACATGGTTGAGATTTGCTTTAAGGCCCAGGATATGGTCTGTATTGATATACGTTCTGTGGGCATTTGAAAAGAGAGTGCGTGTGTGGTCTGTTGTTGAATGGAGTGTAGCTTAGATCCTGTGTGTGAATGCCGATTAGATCCTGTGGTTGATGGTAGTGTTGAGTTATTCTGTATCCTTGCTGGTTTTCTACCTAGTTCTGTCAGTTGTTGAGAGGGTGATATTGAGCTCTGTAATTATGGATTTGCCTGTTTTTCCTTTAAGTTCCATCAGTTTTTCCTTCACATATTTATAGCTCTATTGTTTACTGCATATGCATTTAAGATTGTATGTCTTAGTAGTTTGGCCCATTGCGTGTTATCCCTCTTTGTCTCTGGTAATTTTCTTTCTTCTTATCTGGTATTAATATAGCCACCCTTGTTTTCCTTCATTGTTTGCATGATAGAATGTTTTTCATCCTTTTACTTTCAACCTCCTTATATTGTTATATTTGAAGTGAATTTCTTGAAATATAACAATATAAGGTCAAAGCATGGCCTTATATTGTTATAGTGTAAAGACAGTGTAAAGTTAAGTCATGTTTTTATTTTTTAATTCAGTCTGCCAAATCTCTGTCTTTTAATTGGTGTATGTAGACCATTTACATTTTATATAATTATTGATATGTTAGTGTTGATATCTGCCATTTTATTTGTTGTTTTCTGTTTGTACTGTTTTCTTTTTCTTGCCTTCCCTGATGTTACTCAGACATTCTTTTAGAATTCCATTTTGATTTATCTGTAGTGTATTTGAGGTTATATATGCAAAATTATTGTTGTGGTTGCTCTAGGTATTACATTAACTTGTAACAGTGTATTGGTATTGTCATTTTACCAATTCAAGTGCAGTACATAAACGTTACCTTCCTTTATGTCCTTTTACCCTGCCCCATTTGTAATTATCTTAACTGCATACATTTCAAATCACACCAGTGTTTTAGTTTTTACTTCAGCCCTCACATATCATTTTGAAAACTCGAAAGGAAAGCCTGTCATATTTGCCTATGTGTTTGTTTACCCTGTTTTTCCTTTCTAGTATTCTAAGTTTCCTTTTTTTTTTATCACCCTCTTTGTATTTAGAGAACTTCTTTAGCCGTCTATCTGGGGTGGGTTTGTTGGCTACAAGTTCTCTTGGTTTTCTTTTGTATGAGAATGTCTTGATTTTCCCTTAATTCTTGAAGGATATTCTCTCAGGATATGGGATTGACGATTCTTTTCTTTCAGTTCTTTGAAAAATATTGTGCTGGTTTATGATGAGAAATCCACTGTCATTAGAATTGAT
The DNA here is from genome assembly GCA_963574885.1 of Lepilemur ruficaudatus. Taxonomy (NCBI): domain Eukaryota; kingdom Metazoa; phylum Chordata; class Mammalia; order Primates; family Lepilemuridae; genus Lepilemur; species Lepilemur ruficaudatus. The sequence goes on from CAUYRT010039731.1 coordinate 10,604, forward strand.
TTTCTTCAGTGAGTAAGCTGTTTCTCTCCCTCATTTCAAGGTTTTTCCTTGTTTTAGTTTTCAGAAGTTTGATGTGTATTGACATGGATTTCTTTGGATTTATCTTGTTTGGTGTGTGCTCAGCTTCTAGAGTCCATAGGTTTATGTCCTTTGCCAGATTTGAGATGTTTTCAGCCATTATTTCTCAGGGTACTTTTTTGGCCTCTCTCTCTTTGTCCTTTCCTTCAGGGCTGTGATGACATGCAAATGTTAAGATCTTTTTGTTAAAGCCCCGTGGGTCCCTGAAGCTCTGTTTTCAGTCTATTTTCTCTATGTTGTTCAGACTGGGTAATTTCTTTTGTTCTCTATTCTAGTTCACTGATTCTTTCCTCTGTTTTCTCCATTCTGCTGTTGAGCCCATCTAATGAGTTTTTTATTCTGGCTATTATATTTCTTCTAAAATTTCCATTTGATTCTTCTTTGTATCTTGTATTGCTAAAATTTTATATTTTTGGATATTTCAAATGTTTGAAATTGCTCATTGAGCCAGTTTTATGGTGACTGCTTTAAAATCTTTGTCAAATAATTTTAACATCTTTTATCATCTTGGTGTTGACATCTGTTGATTATCTTCTTTTAATTCACTTTAAGCTCTTCTTGGTTCTTGGTATGATGAGTTATTTTTTATTAAAGTCTGGCCATTTTTAGATTGTACTCTGAGATTCTGGATCTTATTTAAATTTTCTTTTAGATGTCTTTCTCTGATGCCACTCAGGCATTTGGGGGTTGGGGTATCAGCACAGCAGGGCGGAGCATTTTGTTAGCAGAAGCCCAGGTTCTCTACTTGATCTCTGCTTACACCGAAGGGGGAGGGGTCTGACTCCCCACATGGTCTCCACTGACACTGTGGGGAGGGTGGCTACTCTCTCTATCCAAAGGACTAGGAAAGAAAACTTTTAGATCAGCAGTCCCCAACCTTTTTGGTACTAGGGATGGGTTTTATGGAAGACAATTTTTCCACAGGAGTGGAGCAAATCTCAGGCGGTGATGTGTGGCCCAGTTCCTGACAGACTGGGAACCACTGTTGTGGAAAGTAACTGCTCTCTGTATTCCAGCCAAATACCACAGAAAAATACGTGGCTGCACCCACACCAGCAGAGGTCCAGCAGGGAACCTAGGTTTTTTGAGGCTATAACAAGGCACCCCACACTCTTGCCAGGGAGGCATCAAAGAAGGCCACATAAGGAGCTGAGACTTTCATACCTGCTGGCTGGCAGTGAACCATGACCCCATGGTGTCATTGGAGACCTTGCAGAGAGCCTGGACTTCTGAACTTTCACCACCAATCCCGGCCCCCCCCCACGTCACCCCCACAATGGTAAAGTGCTCTTCCCCCTCGCCTTGGGTTGGTGTCAGCCGAAGTCTAGTGGAAAGTCAGGACTTTGATGATTGCTCAGTGTTTCTTTGGAATGGGGGGAATGTGTTTCATATTCTAGACAATAATTTGGTACTCAACCATTTTTTCACCCCTAGAATGTTCACGTGTGGCCCAGGTTCGTTGCTGCAGTGAGACAGAATCCTGCAGCGCCTTTTCTTTTTTCTCTATCGTGGGTTCCTAGCTGACCTGATTAAAACACTGTTGTCCAGGACAGTTGTAATCCTCTGAGTAAGGACTTGGTTATTTAGAACTTACCAGTTACCATTTCTTCTATTAGCCCAAAATGTCCTTTATTCCTTGCATTGCTGTGGAGTGCAGTTTCATGAATAGAGATGTACTAGTGTGTAATCATCAGATGTGATATAAAGCAGTGATCTCACTTACACTTGATTTCCACTGAAAACACTGGTTTTTCTTTGCCATTCCAGTACCTTCTCCTGGCAAATTCCGCTCCCCTGCAGCACCATCTCCTTTGGCTCTCCGGCAACCAGTGAAAGCGTTTAGTAACCATGGCTCTGGTTCTCCTGGTAGCCAAGAAACAACACAGCTCACACAAACCACCTCCTCACCTGGGCCTCCGATGGTTCAGAACACAGTCTCAGCAAATCCTCCCAGCAATATCAACAGCACTACTCTAACAAGACCTGCAGGGACAACCCCAATGAGAAGTGGCTTGCCCAGACCCAGTGCCCCTTCTGCTGGGGGCATACCAGTGCCTCGCAGCAAACTTGCACAGCCTGTTCGCAGGTAAGTGGCAGATGTCCTGTCTCAGCATTCTTGAGTATGTGAAAGTTGGCAAACTGGAATTAGCCTGATCTGTACATTTGATAGTAAACACACAGAGTCATGGTGGGTTCCCAGTAGAGTTTTTAGTATAATTTGAATAAAGCATTAATTTATTGTTTTAAAGAAATGCTCATTTGGGACATTATACCAGTTTGGCTCAGATTAAATCTGTCCACATACCTAACATGATTACATATCTCAGAGGACTCCTAGAAAAAACTGTTGGAACCACTCAATTTGGTTGTGGTATTTGTTCATTTTAAATATAATGGTATTCAGCATATAGTCCCAGTAATCAGGAAAATCACTTGAGGCTGGGAGTTTGAGACCAGTCTGGGTGATATAGTGAGGCCATGTCGCTTTAAAAAAAAAATTTAGTAAAGATGATAAAGGCAAGTTAGAATCTAGAGTGATATTTAAGGTACAACTTTTAGCTACTCAGTCTAATATGTAAGCATGGTTTTCAGAACCTGTTAAATAAAATTCAGAATTATCTGTGGAATTTATATAAATGTAGGCCTAAATTTTAACCCCAGAGAGTCTAACTTAGTAGATCTGATTGGAGGCCCAGAATCTGTGGGTGTGCTGGTTTTTTGTTTGCTTGTTTAATCTTCAGGTGATTCTGAACCCACACAGGTTGGGAACCACGCATCTGTAAACTTGATCAACTTGATTTCAGAAATGGGATTTTCACCGTCAGTAAACTAAGGTGTCAGCTGTAATTAAAATGGAAATACTTATTTGCATGAAAAAAATGCTTTCATATTGTAAGAATTGAATTACCCCATACTTCCTCAATGCTAAGATAAACATTTTATTTTTTTTTATTTTTTTTTATTTATTTTTTTTTTTGAGACAGAGTCTCACTCTGTTGCCCGGGCTGTAGAGTGCCATGGCTTCAGCCTAGCTCACAGCAACCTCAAACTCCTGGGCTCAAGCAATCCTTCTGCCTCAGCCTCCCAAGTAGCTGGGACTACAGGTATGTGCCACCATGCCCGGCTAATTTTTTACATATATATTTTTTAGTTGGCCAATTAATTTCTATTTTTTTTATAGTAGAGACGGGGTCTCGCTCTTGCTGAGGCTGGTCTTGAACTCCTGACCTTGAGCTATCCACCCACCTTGGCCTCCCAGAGTGCTAGGATTACAGGCATGAGCCACCGCGCCCGGCCTATTCTTTCTTTTTTTTTTAAGAACATGAGCTTAGCTTAAGTTTTCTGATATGACTTTCTCTATTATATACTTTTATTTAGTCTCATTTTAATGGTCATATTAATTGTGCATCTTAATAGTAAGCTGCCTTTCACAGTTTCTAATCACAAAGAAGTTCACATAGTGGTATACTATAAAGCTATTTTAAAAACTTAACAAGGCCGGGCGCGGTGGCTCACGCCTGTAATCCTAGCACTCTGGGAGGCAGAGGCGGGCGGATTGCTCAAGGTCAGGAGTTCGAAACCAGCATGAGCAAGAGCGAGACCTCGTCTACTATAAATAGAAAGAAATTAATTGGCCAACTAAAAATAGATAGGAAAAAAAAATTAGCCGAGCATGGTGGTGCATGCCTGTAGTCCCAGCTACTCGGGAGGCTGAGGCAGTAGGATCACTTGAGCCCAGGAGTTTGAGGCTGCTGTGAGCTAGGCTGACGCCACGGCACTCACTCTAGCCCGGCAGCTGAGTGAGACTCTGTCTCAAAAAAAAAAAAAAAAAAAAAAAAAAAACTTAACAAGTATTAAGGATAAATAATTTTCAAATTATGTGAAGCAAGGTATATAATAGTATAGGCAGTGTGCTTCCATTCGTATAACAAAGGAGAGAGCTATATAAGCATGTATGTGTACAGAGTATCTCTGGAATGATATAAGAGGAATTGTTAACAGAAGTTGGCCTCTGGGGAGAAGAAATAAGAGATGAGATGGGAGGGAGGCCTATGTTTCACTTTATACCCTTTGGTGTTTGTGTTTGAATTATTTGCCACACACATTTTTTTTTTTTACTTCTTTTTAAGTTTTTTAAAATTAGATGTTTGGAAAGTATTTTTACACAATGGTGAAATAAAAATTTTAAGTAAATAAAAATACATGAGCAAACGCAAGTCACAGGAGAAAACATCTGTTTTGTTAGAAGACAGACCTTGATGCTGGGCACTAACTGAAAATTTCCAAACCTTAAGATATTTGAAATTTTAATCACTCATTCTTTTAAGGACACTTTTTATCTAATGGTCAGTATCTAGTGGTCTAAAAAGCAAGATAGGACCAAGAACTCTGGGTACTAATCTTCACATTTCCAAGAGCATATCAAGAAATATTTGGCAGATCACATCTTGTCTTTTCTATTTTCTCTTATTAGAAAGTTGGCAGAAGAGTATTTTCTCCCTAATGGAGGAGCTATGGCAATCAACTAATCGCTGTAAAATGTTTTCAAAATAAAGGTAAGTGATGCTTGAGAGGTGAGGAGGGGGAAGAAAGACAGTGATTTTTCTCAAAATGGCCTGTCGCTGGGTATTTGGAAGTTCTAAATTAAAGTGCTGTTAGACAGGGTGAGACCACTAAGCCCCAGAGCTTGACAGAATTAACACCCAATAAAATAAAATACTCAATGTCCTAATCAGAACACTCACCTGTTTCGCAAACACAAGGAGCAAAGCACCAGACTTCCATAGGCCTCAGTGAATTTCTGTAAAGCCCTGAGCCCCGCACCTGGCTCTGTGAATTTCTGTCGGGCTTCAGCGGCAGAGAACAGCTTTTCAGCAATCTGCTCAGGGAAGCCAATAAGGGAATCAATGTGATCAACATTGTCAGAGATGAAGCCCAGGACAAGGCTGAAGAGGGATTTGGCGGAGTACCGAAGATTCCCCTCCCGGGTATATGTGAAGATGAAATGATCAGTCTTCTCTTTCTGTGCAGTATCATCTTCCCTGTTCATGCAAAGCTCCACAGAAAAGCCTTTGGGAAACAGTCTGAAAGGCCTTGGCTTCTGCAGGCCACTCCTGACGCCATCCAGAGCCAGATTGACCATGTGCAGCTGCCCATTTTCCCGCACATAAATGGGCCCTGGGTCCAGGTGGTTTTCTGAGTTGAGGTAGTAAGACATTGCCTTGGTTGTGACTGTAAAAGCAAGGCACGGGAAAGCAAATCCAATTAAAATGCCATTTGTAAAACGTAACTTCATCTTGCTGTGCTCAGAGGTTTATAAGCCTACTAGGCAGGCCCCATGACTGGTTTTGGGGGAACAAAGCTCACCAGTTGCTTGGGAACTTTGACATTTGAGGTCCCTTCTATTGCCTCTCCTGGAATACCCCTTTCTACCCTCCCCCTTTCATGTCTTATCTGGTGATCTTCTACTCATGTTTCAAAACCCAGCTCAAAGCTCATCTTTAAAATTCACCCTGAGGAATTTATCACACATGCAACAAAGATTCATCTACAAATAAATTCATCATGGCAGCAGTATAGATTAGCAAAACAATTAGAAACCACCTAAATGTTCAACAACTGGGGTGTTATTAACTAAGTTATGATATATCCATACCACAGAATGTTAGGAAGCCATTAAAATTGTAGAATTTTTAAAAAACATATTTATACACAGAAGAAAGCCTAGAAATATATTAGCACAGAGACTGAATTTTTTTTAAGAAATTTTTTTAATTAAGAAAAAGACTAGAAAAAAATAACTCCTTTGCTGGCTTGGCACCTTCCACACACTTCTTTGTTGCACTTGGCTCACTATTCCGCTATTGATTTGTTTCTGCCTTCCGCTGCTTTGAGGTCCTTAAGAGGAGGGACCATGTTTAATTCATCCAGACTCTATAATACAGTGCTCTGGCATGTTATAGTCCCTGAGCAGACATTTGTGGAACTAAAGTTTACTCGTTTGCTAAACCTTACATAGACCACAAACAACAGGATTTTTTGGATCTACGGATAAAGACCTCCATCACAAAAGCCAAATAAAAGCTATTCTAGCCCTCAGAAGCATCACATCTACTAAGGTTCTATTAGGGTATTTTCAAGATAAGGCAAAAAATAGAACAGTTGGGTATTTCTGCAATCATGTGGGTAACATTATCTCCCTAAGAACTAACTGGAATAAATAATATTTTCCTGAACAACAGTGAGATTGCAAAATACATGAGAAACTGCTGTGTTAAATAAAATGAAGGTATTTTATTATCATTTTTATAATCTGAAGGGAGAAGAAAGGTAAAATTTAATGTACTATAGGCCTGAGATTATCCCTGAAAGACTTTGAGTTTTAGAGTGAACTAACTCAGCTTCCTCTGCATAAATGCAGGGCCACAATGTGGCCCTGAAGCCACTTACAAGCGTCAGCAAACAATTAAGTCAGTGATAAAAAATGCTGAGTCTCTGGAGATCAAACAATGATCCTGTTTGTGGGAATCAGTACTATCCATGTTTCTTTCAAGGATAACTGTGTGTAAAAGCACCTCAGAAAAGAGGGCCCTGCCTAGCCCTAGAGCCTCACTCTTTCCTGCTCATCTCCTTCTGCCCCACTTTCTGGCCATGCCATACTACCTGGGTAAAGTGGCCATGTTCTCTTGTCCTGCTGGCCTTTGCTCATTCTGCTTGGCTGGGCTAGAATAACCTTCTCTGCCTCCCTGCCCTAGCTAATTCCTACTCATCATTAACACTCAGCTCAACCATCATCCCTCTCCTGGGAAACCTTCCCTAACCCCTGCACCAATGCACGCCTGTCTGGTTTTCCCAGAGCACCCGGTGTCTCCTTCTACATAGCACTTAGCACCATGTATTATGTCTGTTTACTTGTTAATGTACCCACAGCTGTGACTTTTTCAAGGCAAGGCTCTTCTTTATTTCATCTCTCTTTCCCAGGCAGAAAATATTGCCTAGTACTGAGTAAGCCCTCAAAAGACACTTGTTGAACTGAATGAGAGGAAGGGTGAGACCTCAAAGGGACAGACTTAGTGCTCTGAGTTGCAGGGCCTGCTGATACTGTCGCTAGGAGCCAGCTCCTCTTCCAGGCAACAGCTGCAAGCTCCTCCCCCACTTGCCAGACCATTCTGCAGGTGGTGGAAGCAAAGCAGATGATGGGAGTATATTGCTACTGGTACTACCAGGGGAGTTGGGAGGAAACTAAACTAAAAACCAGGAAAAAAAAATCCTGTCACAGTGCCAGCTCTTACAACCCACACTCTTCCCTTACCAGCATTCACAGTGCCCGCTAAGGAGACGCCTCACTTATTCTAAGCTCTTCTTCCAGTGGGAGTAAGCATCTAGCCCCTTCAAACCTTAATCTTGATGAGAAGATAAAGCAGATTTCCTTTGGCCCTTATCCTTGTAATTGGACATTTAGAGCCCTACTCTACCTGTAGATCAGAAAGCAATGACTTGATTTTAATAGTAAAAAGGCAAATTCTATTATAATGAATCAATACACTGTGAACTCCCTGAACAATGAAATAGGGTCTGCCCACCTGTATTACCCCTAACCCTTACACCTATTAGTCCTTCCACAAACTTTGGAGTAAAGTGGATAAATGGGGGATGGAGGGATGAATGACCACTTCAGATGAAAATTAGAAAAGACTGGTTCCATCCAGCAGAGGGCACAAGCAGCTTGGGACAGGGTAAGAATGCTAACCCAGGCTCCTCAAAATCCTTGGCAGCTCCGGCTTCCAGGGATCATTTTCAAAAAAAGGCACAGTTCCGGCTATATTTTATCTTTGGATTAGTCATCAAATATCATTTCTCTTTTTAAATGATGAGAAAAGTCCAATTTCCTGAAAAGTAAACCCATATCATTTGTCCAAAAGCCACTGGAGAAACTGACTTTGGTTCAGGGAATCCTGGTGACCTTTGATTTCTACTACTAAATTTACACATCTTGCATTCTCCCAATAAAGAGCTTCCTGAGAGTCTGTGAGGAACTACAAAATCATCTAATAATGATATAAATGTTTAGGCCAGGCATGGTGGCTCATGCCTGTAATCGTAGCACTTTGGGAAGCCAAGGCAGGAGGATTGCTCGAGCTCAGAGGTTCAAGAGCAGCCTGAGCAAGAGGAGACCCCCCCCATCTCTACAAAAAAAAATCTAAATAGTAAAAATTTTTTTTTTAAATAAAAATAAATTAATGTTTAAATGCTGCAAGGCTAAGGACTATAGAGGGAAGAGAATTCTACAAAAAGCTTGTGTACTTGGCTTCATTTGCCCCTAGCTGTTGTTCAGGGTGGTCTATTACGAATGCACCCTGTCAGGAGACAGGGCCTGTTCTAAACCATGGTAAAAACCCCATCCAAACTGGAAAATTAAAATAATTAGTATTTGCAAGAATAGCAACATCCAGGGTAGATCTGTAGTAGCTATATATTAGATCAACAGAGTTAACAGGAGCATTCCAGGCTACAGAGGGGCCCACTACAGAGAGGCAGCTTTGTAATTCATACGTCATAGAAAAACATTACGATAGTGTATTCTATTAATAGTATTTGGTTACCACAAGTGAACTGAAGTTACCACGAAGCATATTATTTCATCAAAGGAATGAAATATAGCCGCATTACATTAAAAACTCAGTTCTCCACAGCCTTCTTAAATAAAAGATAAAATAATTGGTAACTACACATGACAGTTAAATTGTCTAAAAAGACCTTAAAGCCAGTTTACCAAGCAAAAAGCATAACTATCCCAGTCAGGTGGATTTTGGCAGGGAGGGGGAAGGAAGCAACAAGGTAACACAGGGTAAAGTTGTGAGCTCAGTCTATGGCTATCTCATTTAAAGAGAAAAAGAAAAACATGGCTAACTTTGGTAAGTAAAGATAACAATCCCCTATGAGTAGTAAGTTATAGTAGTGATACTGGAAGTGATGGCTACCATTTATTAAGCACTTACCAGTTGGTAGGTATTACATAAAATGACCTCACATAATCCTCAATGATCCTATGAGGTCAGTACTGCCATTTACTAGATAAAGAGGCTCGGAGAAATAAAGTAACTTACTCTAGAACACAGCTAATAAGAGACAGAGCCAGAATTCAATCTCAAGGCTGTAGCTCAAAGCTCAAGCTCTTTCCATGGCATGATGTTATCTTTCAAGAATAAAAACATGACATCAGCCTTAAGGATTAAAAAAATGTTAAAAATTAATCTCACCCACCTGTTTGATTCCTCTGGCACTCACTGGTTCAAGCTGGGGGGAGGTTGGGGCAGTGGAGAGAGGAAATAAAAAAACAGTGGGCATCTGAGGAAAGAGTGGGTGGGAACAGAGCCAGGAGAGTTACAGCGAGGCCTCCCTTCTTCCCTCTGCCAAGGCAAAAATTAGCCATATCCACACACCAGGAAAACATCTGTCAACCATGGCCTTCATCCCAAGGCTGCAGGCACCCATGGTTTATTTGAAAATGCAGTATTCTTGAGAAAATTTCCAACATTAAAATCTGAACAGAAACTAGTTCTAAACTACCAATAACCAACAATCCACCTTCATTGTTCCGTGTCCCCGCCATTACTTCAACTGTCCTCACTACTTTTTTCCTGTTATTTGCACTTCCCTACCTGCCTTCTCACCCATACCCCTTCCTTCCTCAAGCTCCAGAGGTTCCCATCACACCCAGCTCCCTACTTCCCCACAAGAACATGCCGAACTCTCCCCTATCTTGACACTCTTACCAACTCTAGAGCTCACACAAAATCCAATCCCCACACCAAAAATCCTAACCTCCCTCTCATCTCTCAAGCCTCATAGGCTTCCAATTCTTCCTGCCCCTTCGGAAATGTGGCTCCAGGCCCAATCTCATCTCCACCTGTCTCCCCTTCCTTCCCCACACCACTCCACCCCTCCCCATCTATTCTCCCTTCCTCTCACTCTCGAGCTTCCCTCTCCTAGGACCCCAATCTCTCCATCCTTCTCCTTGTCTTCTGTCCTCAACCTTTAAGATCCCCTTCCTTCACAACCCACAGCCCCAACTTCTTTCCTCCCTGCCCCCAAGACCCCACCCCTTCCCCTATTCCAATCCTAACTCCTTTCCTTCTTGCACCCCTCAAATTCCATTTCCTTTCCCCCTTGCCTGGACAGCCAGCATTCGTCCTTCGCTCAATTCCCACGCATGCCTCTCCCCGAGTCCACCCAAGCTAACCCCGTTCCCTCTCCCACCCTGGCCGCGAACCTCAATTCTCACAGGCCCCCACAGCCTACCCAGGCACCCCGACCCCACCCTTAAACCCATCTCCCACACCTCTGTACCCTGCTCCTCCCACCTCTCCCTCAATCCACCCCCCAATCCTGTCCCTCTCGTGCTTCCCCTCCCCCACACCCCGCCCCCGCCCCCACCAGCAGCCCCGGGCCCCGAGAGCGGCCCAGCCCGCGGTCGCCACCTACCTGTGCCCCTGCCCGGGGCAGCAAGCAGCAGCTCCTCGGTGGCGGCTCCCTCCTCCCGCAGCGCAGCTGACGAGGGAGCAGCTCTGTTCCCGCGGCACAAAGCTATGGAGGGTAGGACACTGAGAGGGTGGGAGGAGGGAGGGGGCTGGGGGCTACTAGGCGCCGTGGGACCGCGGGACCGGCGGGGGCGAGGGAGGGCCGGGCACGGGAGGCGCGCGTGCGCGGGGCCGGCATGAGGGGCGGGGCCGGGTCTGGGGGCGGGGTGGGACTTAGGGGCGGGGCTGGGCTTTAGGCCTGCGACCTGAGGGCCAAGGGCTCGCAGCCGGCTGAGGTGGGCACTGCGCGTGCGTGCCCGTGAGAGGGCGGGTCTCCTGGGTTCTGCGGCCGGGGGATGGCGCTGAGCTAGAGGGGGGTGGCGGCGCGCGCTGTGGCACTTGCCTGGCGAAAGGCGGATAGGCGGGGTTGCGCGGCTCGGCCCGAGAAGTCGAGGGGAGCAGGACGGGGCGGGGCTGCAGGCGGGGCGCGGCGAAGAGCTGGGAGTAGAGGGGTGCGCGCGCCCTGGAGCTCCGCCGAGCCCGCGGCGAGGGCGGGGCGCGAGGGCGGCCGGGAGCCAGGACGTCCGTGCGCCCGGAGCTAACTGGAGGCCGAGGCGAGCGGGTCGGCGGGGCGGGGTAGGCGTGCACCGGGGGAGGTGGGATCCTAGCCAGGCGAGGCTGACGGAGGGGGAGTCGGGTGGGGAAGGGAGCGAGCGGGAGCGGAGGGGTTCTCGAGGAGACGCGCGGCGCGGGGCCGGGAGGCGCCGAGGGGCCGCCTCGAGAGGGGCCCGGGAGCGGGAAGCCTGACGCCGGCATGCTGTCTCCCGTTGCCCCTGGAGACTCCAGGGCCACGCCACGAAGCTTTTTGAGGCCAAAAATAATGTTTTGACCCACAAAAGGGAAAAGCAATTTCAAGTCGGAATTATTAAATCTACCGAAATGTAGGATATCAGCCGCAACGGAACCCATATAGTTATGAATTATATTTAGTATATTTTTTTACACAATTTGGGGCGTGGCCTCCAAAAGAATGAATGTTTAGGGCCCTTGGGAGGTCTTCAAATGGCCTGGGACTGAATTGAAGGGGTGGAGATGAGAAGGTAGTGTCAGGGCTGCTATGTCTTTGAAGCTGTGGACCCGTCGGAAGCTGTGCCCCAAGTTCCCAAGGGATGTCGTCATAGGAAAGGGCTTGAGGAGTTCAGTTGTAGGAGCGCTAGAATCGAGCGAGCGGGCTGGTCTAGGAGAAAGGCAGCTGAGGACTTGACCTGGAGGGGTTTTCGGAAAGAGGGACCGGAAAGGGCATGGGAGCTGGAGATGAAACCAGTGGCCCTGGTTGGGAGGACAGGATAAGATGTCAAGGAAGTTACAGGGATTGTAAACAATGGAAAGGATGGCACCCCAGAATGCACCATCTTTGGTGCACCATCTGAGGCCCTGAGGGAATACATGTTTATTTAGAGCATGGCACACTTTGCTCTGAAAGGGTGAGGATTAGACTGCATCCCAAACCTGCGCTTTGGAGTTGTGGAAGCAACGTATCTGCTGTGTTGTTGCATGGATTTCTTTAGGGTTGGTTTGTCTCTTTCTCATTAACTGGCACAAAAGAACTTTAAATAGAGCCCAGTCTCTACCGGTCCTACTTGTTATTTAAGTAATTCTACCCAACACAGGAAATGGGGAGGATAATGGGGGATATATTAATAGTATATATGAAAATGAGTTTTGAATTAAAGCATTTGTTTCCCTCAGACAACTTATTAATAGGTAATTAAGGTGAGGTAAGAAAAGAACTGAACATTTGGAGAGTACACTTTCTTCGCTATTCATCTATTCCGTATCAATGCTAGATACATTTCCCTAAAATGCAGCTCTTTTTAAAAACAAGTTCTCCCTAAATCTCCAACCCCCACATTTCCACTCCCAAATAGATTACTCCAGGGTTTCTCCAGCTTTACACCATTCACATTTGGGACCAAATAATTCCTTGTAGGGGTGGGGAGGAGCTGTCCTGTTCATGATGGTATATTTAGTAGCATTCTCCCTCTCAAGTTGTGAGAGCCAGAACTGTCTCCACACGTTGTCAAGTGTCCCTTGGGGGGTCAAAATTACCCCTGCTCCAGTTGAGAACCACTGGGACATGTGGTTCTCAAGACAAGACAAAGCCCATTGTCTTTAACCTGGCTTTTAAGATCCTTCATTATCTGTTCCCAGTCTACCTTTCCCAGAGTTGGACTCTGCCTAAGAGAACTACCAATGCAGGAATACTTTCTTTGGTTTCCTCCATAGATTATCACCTACTCTTCTTCTTGGATACTTTCAGGTGTGGAAAAGATTTAAAGTCTTTACTTTGCTAGGAGGTTCTTGTATCTGTGATGTCTTCCTGCTTAAAATTTGTATCTGTTGAGTCCAGTTCACCTTCTTGGAGCTGTGAAAGAAAAATTCTAATCCTTTTTCCATTTGTGAGCACTACTGATACAAAAAATCTTAGTCTCATTTCTCTCACCAAATTATCTCTTCTGGAAATGATGCAGCCCCTAATCTTTCAGCTTTCTCCATGTAATGTGATTTATAGATCATCATGAACTATTTACTCTCCTTTAAACAGTAACGAGCCTGACAATGTCCTACTTAAAACATACTACCCAGAACTGAGCACAGTATTCTGGATGTGCATCCCACTATGTTAACACATAGCATATTCCATTATTAGTTGCTTGCTTGTCCATCTTTCTTGACTCTGTGCTTGAAGGCAAGAACCAAGTCTTGTCACATGTTATATTCATCTTTGCAATACTAGCACAGTGCTTGGCCCTTACTTCAAATGGCCTTAGTTTGCCCCAGGTTGGTGAACTCATATCTGTAATTCTAGCATTCTAGGAGGTCAACTAGGGAGGTTTGCTCCTGGGAGGCTAGGGCTAGCGTACATCATAGCTCACTACAATGTCAAACTCCTGCGCTCAAATGATCCAACTGCCTCAGCCTTCCTAGTAGCTGGGACTACAGGCACATGCCACTACAGCTGGCTAATTTTTTCTGTTCTTTGTAGAGACTGGGTCTCACTCTTGTTCAGGATGGTCTTAAACCCCTGGCCTTTTACCTTTGATACAGTACACTATTGCCCTATGTGGACTTTGTAATCAACCAAACCTATAAGTTTTATACATCTAAACCAGGGGTTGGCAAACTATTTTTGTAAAGGGCCAAATAGTAAATATTTTAGGCTTTATGGGCCTTGTAGTCTGTCATACTACTTAACTCTCACTGTAGTGGAAAATCAGCCATAGACAATATATAAACGAATGAGCATGACCACGTTCTAAAAAGTCTTTATTCACAGACATTACAATATAAATTTCATGTGTCACAAATGTTTTTATTTTTAAAAATATTTTAAAGTATAGAAAACATTTTTAGCTTGTGAGCCATACAAAACAGGTGGCAGGCTAGATTTAGCTCATAGGCAGTAGTTTGCTGATTACCCCTAATCAGACCAATCCTTGTATGATTGATTTTTTTTTTAAACTCTGAGTGTAGGCCTTTACTATTATGTTTATTAAATATCTTATTCATTGCAACCCATCTTTCTAGTTTGCTCATTTCTTTTTGAGTGCTAATTCTGTCATCTAGCCTATTAGCTGACATCCAAGCTTTGTGTCATCTGCAAAATTAATACTATTTGCATCCTTAATAAAAAATTGCATATTTCTTGAATCCTTAATTAGTAAAAATGTTGAATGAGATAAGGATAAAAGTCTTCCACAAGTTCATTGTGTTCCATTAATCACCATTCTTTGAGTATAGCCATTAAAAGAGTTATAAATACCTACCTAAAGTACTGCCTGTCACCCAACCCACATTTCTCCATCTGGTCCACAGGGTATCTTGAGAAGCTTTGTCTGAAGCTTTTTTGAAATGTTCAGAACATGTTCCTGATTGGTAGGAATGCCATCAAACAAAATAAATGTATAGGTTGGTATAACTTGTAAACTAATGTTATTTTAATAATTTTAGAATTTTCTTGGGAACTAACATCCAAGTTTATCAATCTGTATTTACAGGAATTTACCATCTTTCTCCTCTTCAAACTAAGGATTGACAATGGTCATCCAATACCAATCTGTTCTCTGGTATCAATAGTATTAAAAGCTGTGGTTGAGAAAAATGGCACAAGTTAAAAATTAGATTATATGTCTTCTTTTCTTGACCAATGTTATCACACTTTTAATAAAATCAATATTAGATTTTTTAATTATAGGAAGTCAACTTTATGCTAATAAATACAAAAACTAAGAAGAAATAGATTTCTATAAAATATAAATTATCAATAATATAAATTATCAAAAGTGACTCAAGAAGGTGTTGAAAACAAATACAGCTATTGAATTTGAAATTGTCAAAAATCTATCCACAAACACTTTACCCCACTTACAGGATCAAATAATCCCTATCTTACACAAATTGTTCCACCAGCTAGAAAAAGAAGGGAAGCTCTCGAACTTCTTTATGTTTGGAGTACGGTCTTGATTCCAGAATCAGACATGGACTGAATGACAAGGGGAAATTATAGGCCAATCTCACTTGCAAAAATTCCAAATATAATATTAGCAAACTGAATCTGTGGATAAAAATAATAATAAACCTTAGACATCTACATAGAGTTTATGCCAGGAACTGGAGATGCTATAACATTAGAAAACCTTAATGGATCACATTAACAATCTGTAGAAAAATCCATATGATCATCTTAACAAATGTTATAAGTGCATTTGATAAAATTCAATGTGTTCATTCATGTTTAAAGGAAAAAAACCCAACAAACTAGAAAGAGAAGGGAATTTCTCTAACCCAGTGAACAATATCTACCAAAACCTTCCATGAATATGACATTTAATGATGAAATGTTAGAAATATTTCTTGTATGGTCCAGAATAAGATTTTTTTATATGTTATTTTTTTAAAATCCCATTTACATTAGCAATAGAAACTGTAAAATGTCTAAGATTAAATCTAACAAAAGAAGTAAATATATGTTTGGAGAAAACTATAAAACAATTTAAGGACTTAAAAGGAATCCTAAATAAATGAAGAGATATGCCAGATCAGTGGATATAAAACTCATTATCATAAACATGTCAGTTCTCTCCAAATTTATAAATTTAATTGCAATCAATATCTCAAACTTTTTTTTTTAACGTAACTTAACAAAATTGTTTATTTGTTTAGAAATAGGGTCTCCTCCCGTCCCCTAGGCTGGAGTACAGTAGAATGATCTAGCTTTTTGTAGCCTTGAATTCTCCGGCTCAAGCAATCCTCCCACCTCAGCCTCCCCAGTAGCTGGGACTACAGGTACACCCACTACACCTGACTAATTTAAAAAAAAATTTTTTTTTGTGGAGACAGGTCTTGCTATGTTACCCAGGCTGGTTTTGAACTCCTAGGCTCAAGTGTTGCTCCCACCTTGGCCTCCCAAAGTACTGGGATTACAGGCATGAGCAACCGCACCTGGCCCAAAATTGTTTCTAATAATCAAGGTACAAAGCATAGAACCAAACCAATTTTGAAAATTAAGTAGGGAAATTTACCTTGCCAGATATTAAGACTTAGACCGTATTCTGTCATTTTGCTTTGAGTGTATGTCTTTATATTTAGAATGCATCTCTTGAAAACAATATTTAGTTTTTTTAATTCAGTCTAATAATCTAGTGCTTAGCTTAACATTTAATTAAATGTATTGATGCTTAAATATATGTTCTTACTATTTGTTTTCTATTCGTCCTATTTTTCTTCTTTTGTTTCTCCTTTTCTGCCTTTTTTCAGATTTATCGAGTATTTTATGGCATTCCATTTTGTTCTCTATTGGCCATCTTCCTATACGTTTTTGTTTTATGGTTTTTAGTAGTTACTTAATCCTAGCATTGCAACATGCATTCTTAACATCATGGTCTATTTTGAATTAATATTTTTTATTTTGTTCAGTGTAAGAATTTTATAAAAGTACTTTGTAAGAAGTAAAGTTTCGTTTACCCTGTGCTTGCCTTTTACATAATTATTGTATTTATTCCTTCTACATCTGTTAAATCCCTACCATTCATTGCTATTATTTTTTTCTTTAGGTAGTCAATAATAGTCTTTTAAAGAAATTTTAAGAATATTCTTCTATGTTAACAATATACTTACCATTTCCAGTGCTCTTTACTCCTTCCCACAGATCCAGGATTCAACCTGGAATCATTTCATCTCAGCCTGAAGAATTTCCTTTAATATTTTTTGTAGTGCAGGTCTACTGGTAATAAATACCCAGCTTTTGTATGTCTGAAAATAACTTCATTTGTCTTTATTTTTGAAGGATATTTTTGCTCAATGTAGAATTCTGTAGTGTTTCTTTCGGCACTTTGAAGATACCATTCCATTGTGTTTTAGTTTCCATTGTTTCTAATGAGAACTCGATTTCAATTCTTGTTGTTCTCCTAAATGTAACGTGGTTTTTGCTCTGCTTTTAATTTCTTCTCTTTAACTTTCAGCAGTTGACTAAGTTGTGCCTAAATGGTATCTTCTTTGTATTTATTCAAGTAAGGACTCACTGAGCTTTTTGCATCTGGGAGTTTATATCTTTCATGGATTTTGGGAAAATGTTAACCGTATGTCTTGATATTTTTCTTCTGCACTATTCACTTTCTTTTCTCCTTCTGGAATTTCAATTACGTGTGTTTCAGACTAGTTTGATATCGTTTCATAGGTATGGAGTGCTCTGTTCTATTATTTTCAATTTTTTTCCCGTTTCATTTTGGATCATTTCTATTGACCCTCCTTTGAGTTCACTGATATGTTTGGAAAAAACTATAAAACAATTTTATTCCTTTCTTACCCTGGGTCCTGTCTGATATTAAACCTATATAATGGTTTCTTAATTTTAGATACTGTATTTTTCAGTTCTAGAATTTCCATTTTGTCCTTTTTTAGAGTTTACATTTCTCAGCTAAAATGCTCTGTTCAGCCATTTTCTCCATTATTTCTCTAAATATATTTATAATAATTGTATTTACATCTGCTAATTCCAGCACCTCAGTCATCTATAAGTCTGTTCCTACTGACTATATTTGTTGGACTTTGTGTTTAAAAGAAATACAGACTGAGGTACAATGTTTTTTCCCAGAAAGAACGCAGCATTTCCTTTGTTTGATAGCTAGGGGAAGGGGCAAATCACTTCTGTCTAACTAGGAATTGTGCTGGGTTCAGACCAAGTGGCAATTTTCAATAGTTTTAGTTTACCTCTGGTTTCAGGTAATGGACAATGAGATCGGTTCCCTCCTTCATCAGGGTTATGGTAACTAAGTACCAGAGACCAAAGAAATCTTTATTTGAGGCTGGGCACGGTGGCTTACGCCTGTAATCCTAGCACTCTGGGAGGCCGAGGCGGGAGGATTGCTCAAGGTCAGGAGTTGGAAACCAGCCTTAGCAAGAGTGAGACCCCGTCTCTACTATAAATAGAAAGAAATTAATTGGCCAACTAAAAATATATAGAAAAACTTAGCCGGGCATGGTGGCTCATGCCTGTAGTCCCAGCTACTTGGGAGGCTGAGGCAGGAGGATCGCTCGAGCCCAGGAGTTAGAGGTTGCTGTGAGCTAGGTTGACACCATGGCACTCTAGCCCGGGCAACATAGTGAGACTCTGTCTCAAAAAAAAAAAAAAAAAAAAGCTTTATTTGCTCTTCAGCTGGCCCCCAGTTTCCTGTGAAGCTTCCCTTCGGGGCTGATATCTTATCAGAAGTTGAATTGAGTGGTAGCTGGGTTGTAGCTGTACTTAGTTGCACTTCAACTCTGCTACATACAACGTTGATAAATCTCACAAACATAATGACGAGTGAAAGAAGCGAGGTATGAATAATGTAGACTGTGAGATTCCATGTATATTAAGTTCAGGCAAATTAATCTATAGCGTTAGAAATAAGGACCGTGAGTACTTTTGGGAAGGAGGAAGTGGTGGTAATTGGGAGGGGGCATGAGGAGGTCTTCTCAGGTGTTCTATTTCTTCACCTGGGTTTGTTTGCTTTGTGAAATTTTATTTTACTATGTTGTTATGATTTGTGCCTTTTTCTGTATGTTATAGTTCAATAACGATAAAGGAAAGGAGGGGGGACTCTCTCTCTCTCTCTGTCTCTGTCTCTCTCTCTCTCTGTCTCTGTCTCTCTCTCTCTTTCTCACGTGCACACACACACACCCCCCAACCCCTACCAATAAACCAAACCAAGTTTAAAAGAAAAATCAAGCCATAGACTGAGAGAAGATATTTACAACATATATAACAAAAGATTTGTATTTAGAATATTTTATTTTGAAAATTCCCACAGATCAAAAGGAAAAGGACCAAAAAAATGGTAATAAAAAGGCATTCCAATAGAAAAATGGGCAAAGGATTAGAAAAAGCAAATAACAGAAGAAGGGGCCTGAATGGCCTGTAAACATGTGCAACAGTATTTAACTTCACTAGCAATCATGGAAATACAAATTGAAACCTTACTGAGATACCATTTCATACCATTGAGTTTGGCTAAAGCCAAAATGTCTAAGAATGCCATGTTGGTGAGAATATGAGGAAGCAGAAACTCTCATACACTGCTGATGGTAATGTAATTTATTATAATTTAGAGAGCAAATTAATCAGTAACTTGAAGATATGCAGATTCTAAGTTTCTACGATTTTACTTCTGTAGAGACAGACTCTTTTATAATGAGGACACTTTTCCACATGCATAAAGATTTGCATTGCAAATTTGTTTATGGTAGCAAAAAATTGGAAACAGATCTAAATGTCCATCAATAGGGGAATGGAGAAATACCTTATAGCAATTTAAATGAATAAAGTAGATTTACATGTATCAACATGATGAAATCTTATAAACATAATATTGAATGAAAAAACCAAATACCAAAAGGAGATATACATATATATGTATATACACACATACTGTGGAATCATCTAAATTTTAAAAGAATTTAAAATAATATGTACTCATATTGTTTCTGAACACGTGATAAATATATGAGTATACTCATAACAAGTGTGGTGGCTCATACCTATAATCTCATCTACTTTGGAGGCTGAGGTGGGAGGATCACTTGAGGTCAGAAGTTCAAGAACAGCCTGGGCCACATAGTGAAACCCCATCTCTTTAAAAAAATTAAAATTTGGCCGAGCGCAGTGGCTCACGCCTCAGTGGCTGAGGCAGGTGGATCGCTCAAGGTCAGGAGTTCGAAACCAGCCTGAGCAAGAGCGAGACCCCGTCTCTACTAAAAATACAAAGAAATTAATTGGTCAACTAAAAATATATAAAAAAACTTAGCCGGGCATAGTGGTGCATGCCTGTAGTCCCAGCTACTTGGGAGGCTAAGGCAGAAGGATCGCTTGAGCCCAGGAGTTTGAGGTTGCTGTGAGCTAGGTTGACGCCACGGCACTCACTCTAGCCCGGGCAAGAGAGCGAGACTCTGCCTCAAAAAAAAAAAAAAATTAAAAATTAAAAGTAAGAGGCGTATTCATCAACTTCAGAATAGCTGTTACCTTTGGGCAAGTAACAGCATGGGACCAGTGAGAGGTTACTTATTTCTAAAACAGAAAAACAAAACTAACAACCTAAAGTAGATATGACAAAATATTAACATTTATTATATGTGGGCATCTGAGCACATAGTTGTTTAATTTGTGTAATATTCTTTGTACTTTTTTGTTTGCTTGTTTATTTGAAATGGTTTCATTTAAAAAAAAGTTAGACTGGGGCTAGGGCATGCCGGGTATTGGGTATTGTGTGCCATTGGAAGCCTTCCTCCCTTTTTCAAACATTCTTTGTCCTTTAACTCTTTGTCCATAAAGCTTTGGAAGTCACTTTGCATCTGAATATTGGTCTGTGCCCTGTCACCACTAGATCAAGTAGGAGGGTGGGGTCTGATTGAATCTTCTCTCCTTCTTTTATCTTCCTTCTGGGCTCCATTGTGGAGCTCAACAATTTTTTTTCAGGATCCTTTTAATTAAAATATAACCTAAAACAGAAATGTGTTTAAGTCCATGACCCAAGTGACTGATTTAGAATTTCAAAATAAGTAAAATGTTATCTTTTCTCTAATTTCAAGTTTCTGCTCAAAAAATGATGATAGTGTATCTTTTAAGATGTGAGTAATATTGTTTGTCACTTCAGTTGATAAGTGTATGGATAAACAGTCACAAAATATCTGTTTTTATCCTCCAGATTTTTTTAAATTTCAGAAATACAACTAAATTTCAGAGATACAACTACAAATAATTTTTTAAAGTTTATCCACTAATTCACGTCACCCTAGCTTGTTAGCTGTTTTCATATAATTATTGAGAGGGCTTTTAATTTTAGAAGCAGAAAAAATGATGTTGGTTAGGGTATTCAAGGACTTATTTTCTGGAGCAGAGTAGTGGAAAAATAGTCATGTCTTACATATTGTCCCTGGGAAAGGTCAGAAATTTACTTATGTAAATGAACATTAGAGTCCCTCCCACTTGTTAAATAGCTTGGGTGTGAAACTGTGTGCTAGGCAACAGGCTTTTCCTTCTGTTTCCCTTTCCTCAGATAAACTTAACAGGATCAAGAAGTTGCTTTTTTGTTATTTGTTTGTTGTTTTTTTATTTGTAGGTTAAACAGTTTAAGATGAGAAAAGTTGATCTCTGTTTGAGCTCTGAAGGGTCCGAAGTGATTTTAGCTACATCAAGTGATGAAAAACACCCACCTGAAAATATCATTGATGGGTAAGAGTTACTATATTTTCTTATTTATAGTCTTAATGTTAGATCAGTGAATCCTTTGAGTACTGGGACTCTGTGTTTGACAACTAGCACTGTTAAACAAAGTTTAATAAATGTTTGGTGAACTAGATTACCTGATAGCATCCACTTTTGGTACCATTACTAGAACTAATTCCAGTTGTACATATTTAGGTTTTTGATATTTTTTTTTAAATTCCTAAACTGACTTCTTTCTAGAAATAGGTTTTGGTTTGTTTTTGTTTTTGTTTGTTTTTTTGAGACAGAGTCTCACTCTGTTGCCCGGACTAGAGTGCCCTGGCATCAGCCTAGCTCACAGCAACCTCAAACTCCTGGGCTCAAAGCCATCCTGCCTCAGCCTCCCGAGTAGCTGGGACTACAGGCAAGCGCATGCCTGGCTAATTTTTTTTTTTACGTATATATATTTTTTAGTTGTCCAGCTAATTTCTTTCTATTCTTTTAGTAGAGGTGGGGGTCTCGCTCTTGCTCAGGCTGGTCTTGAACTCCTGAGCTCAAACAATCTGCCTGCCTCGGCCTCCCA
This sequence comes from Lepilemur ruficaudatus, assembly GCA_963574885.1. Taxonomy (NCBI): domain Eukaryota; kingdom Metazoa; phylum Chordata; class Mammalia; order Primates; family Lepilemuridae; genus Lepilemur; species Lepilemur ruficaudatus. The sequence continues at coordinate 32,523 of CAUYRT010039731.1, forward strand.
GAGTGCTAGGATTATACAGGCATGAGCCACTATGCCCAGCCTAAATAGGTTTTTTTAAAAGTGGTTTACCAAGGCAAAAACCCAAACAACACCACCTTCATTTCATGGAAGTATAAATTTTAATGTCTGATTATGGTTTTCTTCCAAGTTTTTCTGGAAAATAGGAATGTAAACATTGTAACTTCCTATCTGTTGCCTATTTCCTTACTACCGGTCTAAGCAGCATCTTTGATGAACTGAGTGCTTCACTTCCTGTATTGTTTGCTTCTCCCCTTCTTGATATCATTCCAATTTCCACTTTTCACTGTGCTAGAGTTTATTCTAGGTAGAGATAAATGTTATTCTTAGACTTTTAACTCCAAGAAAAAGTAGTTAATGGGAGAACTCCTTTTTTTAATAGTTCTGGCATATTGTGTCATTCTCGAGTTCTCTTTCTAGATAACATATACAATGACTAGAGTTTGACTCAGAGAATTGTGTCATTTTAGAGCTGGAAGGACTTAAGAGTTCATCTTACCTAAACCCTTTTTAGACTTGTGGTAAGAGAGGTTTGAAGAGGTTAAGTACTAGCTTTAATTACTGAAGGGAGAGCCAGCTGTAACAGAGATTTTTTGTGATTCTTTGTTCTATTATGAAGGCCCTGTGTCAGGATGAAATTCTAGCAACTCAACCTCTTCCTCTGAGCCTAGTTATATTCTCCTTTCTGCTATCTGTCCGTTTCCCCTCTGGTAAGATTAGTTTATTTCTTCACTGGGCTCTAATAGCATTTGGCATATACCTCTATTACCTTACTTATTCTATTGTTGTGTTACTGTTTGTTGTTAACATCTCCTCTTTCAACTGTGAATTCCTAGAAGTCAAAGACTACGTTTTGCTCATCTTTAACTCCACAATGTCTTAAAATATCTGTTGAGTAGCTGGTTGAATTATACCATTAAATATTAGTCAAACTTGGTTAATATTGGAAAGTATCAAAAGTATACACACACATATACATACATATAGATGCATATGTTACTGTACATTTGCATAGGGCTTTATAAATAACTTCATAGATACTATGTCATTTGACCCTCAGAGTTAGCTTGGGGAATAAGAAGTACAAAACAGTATTTTCAACCCCATGGTAAGGAAGAGGAAAAGGACAATCAGATGACTTGCTCAAAATCAAAATGACTTGCTCAAAATCACACAGATAAGCAAGTGGTAGAATCAACTAACACTCATGACTTCTAACTCCTAGTTCAAGATTCTTTGTGCTATACTATGTTAACTTAAAATTAGTTTGAATCAAAAATTTAATATCTGGTTTTTGCCTGTGTCTCTTCTTTGTTCTTCTTAGTTATCTACTTATCTGTATTTGGGTAATAGCTGTTTATCCCACTCTGACTTAGAGTAGCAAAATTAACGTAGAAACTGCTGTGAGGATATACAGAACTATAGAGATTTGCCTTAAGTTGTTTGCTGGAACTAGAGGTCTTTTCAGAAATAGTCCTTGTTCCTGACTGGAGGTAAATCCGTTTTCCAAAGCATTATCAATTTACCTTGCATCCCTTTGGTGACCTACCTCTTAAAGGAATATGTTTATAGATCATTAGGATTAGCCACGTGTAGCAGTTAACTTTTTAGGGTGGCTCTATCAGTCCATGTTAATGAATGATTAAGGACATAATATTTTTAGATTAGACAAAAACTCTTAGTACAGTGAAACATTTGGAATAAAGGTAGTTACAGTCCTAATAACTGAACAGAGCACAGCAGAGACTTTTAATCCATATGCAATTTCAGCAAATACAATTAGACTTTATACGGTAGACACTAAAAGTTATTTTCTGTTCATAAGTTGCTTTATCTAAATGGAAGTAACCATTGAGTTATTTGGAGAAATAGTATTATAAATTTGTCCCTACCACAGAGTGAGTATTGTTTTATGGCCTTGCTCTAAACTCTCAATTTCTTCAGAAATAAGAGTTAAAGAAAATTATGATAATACTTCCACTTCCCCTTAACCCTTCCTTTGCCCTCTGTATTTAATATGTCAGTGAAAAAGGAAAAAAGAGGTTCTACAAAAATGAAAAAAAAAAAAACGTGGTCAGGTATGGTGGCTCACACCTATAATCCTAACACTCTAGGAGGCTGAGGTGGCAGGAGGATCGCTTGAGCTCATGAGTTAGAGATCAGCCCGAGAAAGAGCCAGACCCCGTCTCTACTAAAAAAATAGAAAAATTAGCTGGGCATGGTGGTGTGTGCCTGTAATCCCAGCTACTTGGGAGGCTGAGGCAGGATGATCGCTTGAGCCCAAGAGTTTGAGGTTGCTGTGAGCCAGGCTGATGCCGTGGCACTCTACACAGGGCAACAGAGTAAGAAGGAAGGAAGGAGGGAGAGAGAGGGAGGGAAAAAGAAAGCACTCAGCTACTTGGGAGGCTGAGGCAAGAGGGTCTCTTAAGCCCAGGAATTCAAAGCTGCAGTACAGTGAGCTGTGATCACACCACTGCACTCCAGCCTGGATGATAGAACAAGATCCCATCTCTTAAAATATATGTGTGTGTGTGTGTGTGTGTGTGTATATAAAGTGGGAGTCAAGGTTAATTTTTATCCATATGTTTATTCCATTGTTCCAGCACCATTTGTTAAAAAGATTTTCCTTTTCCTACTGAGCTGCTTTGGTATCTTTGTCTAAAATCAAAGAATTTTTGTCAAAAATTAACCTTATATGTGTAGGTCTATTTCTGGGCTCTCTATTCTGTTCCATTGATCTATAAAGATCTATATTCACAAAATACTACACTGTTTTGATTACTATATATTTGATTATTATAAGTCTTGAGATCAGATAATGTAAGTACTCCAACTTTCTTTTCAAGATTTTTTTTTTTTTTTGAGACAGAGTCTCACTCTGTTGCCCGGCTAGAGTGAGTGCCGTGGCATCAGCCTAGCTCACAGCAACCTCAAACTCCTGGACTCAAGCAATCCTTCTGCCTCAGCCTCCCAAGTGGCTGGGACTACAGGCATGCGCCACCATGTCCGGCTAATTTTTTCTGTATATTTTTAGTTGGCCAATTAATTTCTTTCTATTTATAGTAGAGACGGGGTCTCGCTCTTGCTCAGGCTAGTTTCCAACTCCTGACCTTGAGCAATCCGCCCACCTCAGCCTCCCAGAGTGCTAGGATTACAGGCGTGAGCCACCGCGCCCGGCCTCAAGATTATTTTGACTAGTTTAGGTCTCCCACTTCATATCAAACACAAAAATTAACTCACAGTGGCTCACAGACCTCAGCTCAGCTAAAATTTTTAAGCTCTGGAAGAAAACATAAGAAAGTGCCTATCTTAGTCTATTTTCTGTTGCTTATAACAGAATACGTATAACTGGGTAATTGATAAAGAAAAGGATTTTATCTCTTACTGTTACAAAGGCTGAGAAGTCCAAGGTTGAGAGGTTTCATCGATTAGGGCCTTCTTGCAGATGGGGACTTTCTGCAGGGCCCCAAGGCAGTGCAGAGTATCACATGGCGAGTGCGCTAAGGGTGCTAGCTCAAGTTGCTCTTCCTCTTCTTATAAAGCCTCCAGTCCCACTCCCATGATAAACTATTGACCCATTAATCCATGAATGGGTTAATCCATTCATGAGGGCAGAGCTCTCATGACCCAATCACCTCTTAAAGGCCCCAGCTCTCAATACTGTCACATCAGGGAATATATTTCTTTTTTGTTTTTGATTTTAAACATTTTTAGTTTTTTTTTAAGGCGAGTCAAGTGAAGCAATGGGAATGGAAAAAGGAACAAAGAATAAATTTCAACACGAGTTTTGGAGGGGACAAATACTCAAATCATAAGAGTACCTTTTGTGACATTGGAGTAGGCAGAGATTTCTTAGGGAAAAACAAATCGAGCATAAAAGAAAAATAATATTAATAAAACTGGACTTCTCTTTTTTTTTAACCCCCACCCCAATAAAAGTGGATTTCATCAAAAATAAAACTTGTGCTTATTGAAAGACACAAAAAAAATGAAAAGGCAAACCATAGACTGGAAGAAAATATTCATAATATATGTATCAAACAAAGAACTCCTACAAATATATAGTAAAAATACAAACAGCATAATAAAAAATGAGAAAACACTTAACAGACACTTCACAAAAGAAAATATATGAATGGCCAAAACACAAAGGAAGTGCTTAGCATCTTTGTTTATCAGGGAAATACAAATTAAAACCATAATAGGGTACCATTTCACATTTACTAGAATGGTTAAAATTAAAAAGACTGACAACAACAAGTGTTGACATGAATATGGAGCAAATGGAACTCTCTTACATTGCTGGCAGGAGTATAAAATAGTACAACTACTTTGGAAACCTGACAGTTGCTTATAAAGTTAAATATACTTCTAGCCTATGACCCAGCAATTCCATTCTGGTAATGAATGGAAATGAAACCATGTCCACAAAAACACTTGCACAAGAATGTTTATAGCAGCCTTATTCATAATAGTCAAAAACTGGAAGCAATTCAACAGTCCAACAAAGATATCAAACAAAAGACTAAATCAAGGCCCAGTATGGTGGCTCATGCTGGTAATCCTAGTACTTTGCGAGGCAGAGGTAGAAGGATCACTTGAGGCCAGGAGTTTGAGACCAGCCTGAGCAACGTAGGGTGACAGGGTCTCTACAAAAAAGTACAAAAATTAGCCAGGCGGGGTGGTATGAGCCTGTGGTCCCAGGTACTCGGGAGGCTGAGGCAGGAGGATTGCTTGAGCCCAGGAGTTTGAGGTTGCAGTGAACTGTGATGACAACACTGCATTTCAGCCCAGGCAACAGAGCAAGACTCTGTCTCAAACAACAAAATGAGAGAATGAATCAAAGTATATGGCATTGTCCATGGTGATAGAAATCAGAGCAGTATTTGCCTAAGGGAGGTAGGAATTGTCTGGAAGGAAAGATAAGGGAAATTTCTGGAGTCATGGAAATGTTCTATAATATATCTTGATTGGCTATATAAGCATATAGACTTATCAAAACTCAAAAAATATACACTTAAGGTAAATTTCCTTGTAGGTAAATTTTATTTCCAAGAAGAAAGAAAAAAGCTTTACAGTTAAAATAGAAATGATTATTTCTATTGTTAATACCATGTGTACTATATAATATTATTTCATATATATGACTTAGAGTGCATAATTTTTTCTCAACAAACATTTATCATGCATCTACTGTGGGTCAGCCACTGTATTAACAGTAGCTGTAGGGATACAAAGATGAGTAAAGGAAAGTGGCTGGGCTCAAAGAGCTCAACATCTAGCAGGAGCCATAAAAACACAAGAGATTCTTTAAGTGCTAATATAGAAATAGAGGCTGAGTGTGAGACAAGTACAAAGGAGGGAGGAAGTGATTCTGATTTGCTGGGGTTGGAGAGATAGACCAAAAAGTGAATAAACTTTTAATAAACCCAAGGGGAAGAAGGGTTTTTCAGGTCAAGAAAACCTCATGAACTGAGGTACGGAAGCATAAGCCTGCATGACGTGTTTGCAGAACTTTAAGTGGCCCAATGTGACTACAGTGATGGGAGAGAATATATTTTAATGATGGAACCAGATTATCCGAGTTTTAAATGCCACATGAAGGAATTTAGATGTATAGGCAATAGGGGACCACTGAAAGCTTTTAGACAGGAATGACATCAATTCTATGTTTCTGTGTTATAGAAAAGTATACCTGGGAGTAGTAAAGAAAAATTATTAAAGTTGTGTAGAGATTAGAGGCAAATTTAACAGAAAGGGATTGTAAGAATTCAGTAGTCATTTATTTTTAAAAAATAGGTATTTATAAGAATTTTATGACTAACCATTTGGTTATTCTTTCTTTCTTTCTTTTTTTTTTTAATTAACAATAGGAATCCAGAAACGTTTTGGACCACCACAGGAATGTTTCCCCAGGAGTTTATTATTTTTTTTCACAAACATGTAAAGATCGAAAGGCTTGTAATCCAAAGTTACTTTGGTAAGCAAATCATACATTAATTTTCTTTTTTTGGTGCTCCAGCTGAGGCTTATACATTAATTTTCACCATTCTTTAATTTTTCCATCAGCAGAAGGCTCATATGTAAACTTTTGGCAAAACACTAGTTTTTCCTTGCAGCATGGAATCCAGTTTATTGCTGGAGTGAGAGGGTAAGGATTATGGGTTAACTGCCTTGAGCTCAGTTAGCCTCTCAGAAGCTGCAAATTTGAAACCCTTCCAAAACACATAATAATTTCCATGCAATTTACTGTGTGAAAGTGTTTGGCAAAAGGCCTTATTATGAACATAAGAAGCCAGCTTGCCAGAGCGCTGGGTTCCATGACATCTTTATTCTAGATTCCTTTGGCCTGAGGCTCTTTGTAAAATTCTTGCTTAAAATTGTATAACCATAATTATTCACACTGAATAGTTTTGATTCTTTTATTACTAATGGCATTTTCTGAGGGATTCAAAAGGAGAATCTTCCATTGGAACATTATTCTAATCCTATCTATGTTTATTTATTTATTTATTTTTAGAGGCAGGGTCTTGCTCTGTCACCCAGGCTGGAGTGCAGTGATGCAATCATAGTTCACTGCAGCCTTGAACTCCTGAGCTCAAGCAGTCCTCCTGCGTCAGCTGAGTAGATAGGACTGCAGACGTGTGCCACCATGCCGGTTTATTTTTGTAGAGACGGGATCTCACTGTGTTGCCCAGGCTGGTCTCAAACTCCTGGCCTCAAGAAGTCCTCCTGCCTCAGCCTCCCAAAGTGCTGGGATTACAGGTGTTAGCCACTGCACCAGACCTGTCTGTGTAAGGATAAAGTGTATCAGACAAAATCATGGCAGAAAACAAAATACCTCTCACATGGTTCAAATGAAGGGGCTTTATTGATGCAACTGCTTACAAAATTATGGCCTGGGTTAAGGGAACAAACAAGGGATGATAAGGCCCTCAGAAACTAGCTATAGCAAGAAACAACGGTTATAACACCTCTTGTATTTTCCTGGATAGAGCTGAAATCCATTCTACTAAGTGAAGTATCCCAAGAATGGACAAACAAGGACCACATGTACTCACCAGCAAATTGGTTTCACTGATCAACACCTAAGTGGACATATAGGAATAACATTTATCAGGTGTCGGGCAGATGGGAGGGGGAGCAGGGGATGGGTATATACATACATAATGAGTGCGATGCGCACCATCTGGGGGATGGACACGCTTGAAGCTCTGACTCGTGGGGAGGGGAAGGGGGGAAATTCAACAGACATAACCTAAACATTTGTACCCCCATAATATGCTGAAATAAAAAAAAAGTCAAGAAACTAGCTATAGCATAAAGCTGTTACCCTTCCCAGGACAAGGGAAGGAAATAGTGTTATCGGAGCCCAGTGAGAGCTGGAGCCTGTGCAAAAGGGTATGCCATGCAGGAGCCGTAGGCATGAGGGGACTGTTGAATATGTGGCACTGAAGCAGAGAGGGAATGGGGATAAAATAGCCTGACCTTACTTTCCCACTGCCCTTCAATCTCCCTCATGCCTTCTATTGGCCACATCCGATCAGAATCCAGTGGGTGAATGAGTGCAGGTGATATAGTTCACAGAGATGAGGCCCTCACAGCACAGAACAGGAGAAGGGGAGGAAAGAATCTGGAGTGGTATAGACTAGGTTGGGGACAGTAGAGAAAAACCAGCACAGAAGGAAGATGACTGCATTCCTGATAAGTCTCCCTCCTGCCATTCTTTGTAGACACTCTGGAGTCAGGCAGACCTAAAGTGTGAATTCCTGTTCTGGCACTTACTAGCTGTATATCATTTAACACCTTCTCTAAGCCTGTTTTCTCATCAGTAAAATAGGTTAATATACCTTTCTCATAAGATTGCAGTCAAGAGGGAATGAATAAATATGTGTAGGCCGGGTGCGGTGGCTCACGCCTGTAATCCTAGCACTCTGGGAGCCTGAGGCGATGGATTGCTCAAGGTCAGGAGTTTGAAACCAGCCTGAGCAAGCACAAGACCCTGTCTATACTAAAAATAGAAAGAAATTAATTGGCCAACTAAAATTATATAGAAAAAATTAGCCAGGCATGGTGACACATGCCTGTAGTCCCAGCTACTCAGGAGGCTGAGGCCGAAGGATCTCTTGAGCCTAGGAGTTTAAGGTTGCTGTGAGCTAGGCTGACGCCATGGCACTCTAGCCTGGGCAACAGAGTGAGACTCTGTCTCAAATAAATAAATAAATATGTGTGACTCATCATAGGTTCTCCATAAAAAGGCTTACAACCAAGACCACTAATAGGATATTATTATTATCAGTATACCAAAAAACCTGGATGATACCACATTTTAAAAAGCTCTATTAGAGCTGAATGTGGTAGTTCATACCTGTAATTTCAGCACTTTGGGAGACTGAGCAGGAGGATTGCTTGAGGCTGGGAGTTTGAGATCAGCCTGGGCAACATAGCAAGACCCTGTTTCAACAAAAAAATTAAACAAAAAATTAGCCAGGCATGGTGGCGCATGCCTGTAGTACCAGCTACTCAGAAAGCTAAGGTAGGAGGATTGCTTGAGCCCAGGAGTTCAAGGCTGTAGTGAGCTATGATCATGCCACTGCACTCCAACCTGAGTGAGCTCCTGTCTCTAAAAAAACAAAACAAAAAACGCTCTACTTGTTCTTTGTTGTATCCTTGCAAATGTTTGTAAGATGGTAGTTACACAAAACTACATTTTACCTTAGGGACTTATGGCAAAACACAGAGTAACTTCCAGAACATGGTGTTCCTGTTCCCAACACTCTGTGTAGTCCCACCAATGCATGACAGTCTCAGGCAGAGGGAGAAAAAAAAATAGGGACAAAAACACAGAATCAAGTAGATAATTAACATTTTATTTATTTCGTTGTCTTACAATGTCAGTGCATACCTTAAAGATTGAAAAGAGCACCTCTAAAGAGCCAGTTGATTTTGAGCAGTGGATTGAAAAAGGTATGTGCTTGTTTTACCAGCATTGTTCCTGAGCCAGTTATTCAGAAACAGATAATAAAGTTTTTAGAGGTGAAATGTCATAATTTCTTAGACTTCCTTTAAAATACTTAAGCAAAAAAAATTTAGATAAATCCACTATGGTGAAATTTTAGTAATTGTAAAATCTAGATAATGGGTATATATTGGGAGTTATTATGTTCTTTCTTCTTTTATATATGTTGGAAATTTTCTAATTTTTCTTAACAAAAAAACAACCAAGCAGTGAAAAAGAGCTTATTAACTTCTGATGGAGGAGTTATAGAAGAAAGAAAATATAATTATTACTTATTTCAGCAGTACATAACATTTATATAGACCTAATAATGTAACTATCAAGTATTGATTTCAAAATTGAGAGGAGGGGAGGAGGGAGAAGTTGCAGGAGGAGGAGAATATTGGTTTAAGAAACCTAAATTTTCATCTACCATAATACAAAGTTAGTAACAAATTTGTAAACATATTATAATTCCAGGAAAAACAGCTTAAAAAGTTGAAAATGTTTACTTCTAGGGAGCAGGACTGGAGGAGAAAGAAGAGGTAGAGCAGGGGATTACTATTTTTTCATTATCTCAGAGAAGGGTTAGGAAACAGAAACACAATCTTACTTCCTAGAGACTTCCCTGTTAGTACTATAGGGTTTTTAAATTATGTATATTAATTATTTTATATAATTTTTAATAATATCAGTAGCTATGTTATATGAATTAAATATTCATGTTTCTAAAAGAATGTTTGATATGATTAACTCATGACCAAATAAATTAATCTACCCCAAAATCACATAAGTAAAAGTTTTTTAAACTTGTATACCAGAAAAGATCACTTCATGGGCTACATGATTCTGCATCATGGCGTATTTTCACTGAGAAACCAAGCCCGACTTGTTACCCGTGGGTGTGGTAAAATGTCTCCTCTCAGGCCTGCAATTACTGTTAGTAGCTTGATCCATAAAAGAGATTTCCATACTTTATCAATTCCTTACTTTATATTCCTTTACCATAAATTACATTTCCATTTCTTTTTGCTTATGCTAACTAGGTATATTTTATAGCCCATAGTTTACCGTTGTTTTAACTTTATATCAAATGTCTCTAATTTTATATCAAAGTTCAACCCCAAAATACTGATAGTCCTTTAAATCTGGTCTTAACTTATAGTTTACCAGATATCATGCTCTGCTGAACATAAATTTCAGTAGCTATCCTCATGTATTTTCAGCCTTAACTCATTTCTGTCGAATTTGTTTTTTAGACTTAGTACACACAGAGGGGCAGCTTCAAAATGAAGAAATTGTGGTAAGTAAATATACTTTGTAGAAATAAAAATTATCTTTAACCAGCTGTGTATTTAGATTTTAAAACTATCTCCATAGTCATAGAGTTAATAAATATCCTCATGATATTATAGGTTTTGTACTTAACCAATAGAGAAGGTTATTCTCAATAATATTATAAGCTAAATGCAGCATTTGTAAATTACACTTTTATCCAGCATAGAAAGAGTGACAGCAAGGATGAAACAGAATTCATTTTTTGTTTTCTTTTTCTCATTCATTTTGACGTATTTATTTGCTTTGCTTTGCTTTCTTTCATTTGATTCTGTAAGCCTTTTAGAATAGGAATCAAAAAAGGTCGAGATGCCAAAATTGTATGTTAATTTAAGCATGAAAGGATAGGGAGATTCAGATAAGGGGAACTAGAGCACAGGATCAGCAACAAATAAGCCAAAGAGAGACGAGGTGGAAAGAGAACCGGTATTTTTCGACAACATTCCATCGGGCTTTGCTTGTCAAGTGAAATGAATGCTGGTTGACGAGGAAGCTGCTGCCTCATCAGGAGTTCCTCTCTCCTGCTGGTTTGTCAGGCCCTGGTTTTAGACAGAGACAAAAAAGGAAAACAACTGAATGTGTATTTTTTAGGTGGTAGTGTTTGGTTTCTCTAAATGAGGGTTAAAGTGGCACCTTGTCCATTAAGTTTACTTCTTCACAACTTGCCAGAAGCTACTATTAAATCGGTGTTTCAGAAGTTTCTGTAGGAAGTTTTTGAATCCCATTAATTCCCTTCTGTCCCACCAAAATTTGCCCAATAACCAGGGAGGCCAGTGAGGTCTCAAAAAATGATTAAGTAAACTGAATTTTATCTTCCTATTTTTTCCATCTTTACCTAGTGGGTTATGATTAGTAAGCCTCTGCTTTCTTTGTTATTTTGTTTCAGGGCTCACTGTGGATCAGGGCGGGTGGCAGCATTATAGAAAATCTGTGAAATAGTAAGGGGGCACAGGAGGCTGGAAATCACCCATAATTTTTTTAACCCTGTCACAACAGCTTTTACGGACCTGTTTTCTTCTAGTTGTTGACCATATGCATCACATAGAATAATAATGTATGGACAATTTTGTATCATCTTTTTTTACTTAATATTATATATAAGCTTCAGTATTATAATTTTAAAATATTAATAACACTTGCCTGTTGGCTTACCTTTAAACTAATTTTCCTTTTCCTCCTTTTGTCATTATAGTAATACACAGGGGGATATCTTATGTATGTTCCTGCTACCATGACCTTCACATTTTTTATTATTTTCTAAGATTAAATTTCAGGGAATAGAATTAACTGAGTACAAGGGTACAAACGTATTTATAGCTTTTTAAATGTATTGCCTGATTGCTTTCCAGAGAAATTATATACATGTAAAAGTATAGTCATGCTTCAGGGTGGTATATTCTGAGGTAACATTAATCAAAGGAAACCTCTTATCATGAAAAATATTTTAGAAAGATACTTTTAAAAACTGATCAGAAATGTACAGTTGCAATTTTTAGCTCCATCTGCTATATGCATCAAACGTAGGCTGATATTTGGCTGATAGAACTGCAGGAGAACAACTGTTATATGTGGCTGACCTCTCTTCTGAATATTGTACCTTATATATTGTTGGTTTTTCCCACCATTGACACCTCCAATATATATTGTAATATATTTATTTTTTTATATTTTTTAAATTTTTTTTTATTTTTGGGGGTCTTAGGATGAGGCCCAGAAAACCTGCTAGACAAATTCTAAAAGAGCTGTAACACTAATATATTGTTATATATTTAGAATATTAGTCTTGGATCAAACCCTTTCTTCTGCTAACTGCTTGTGAACAGTTAACTAGAATTGCTAAAAGCATCTGTATTGATTTTTTTCCCCACAGGCACGTGATGCTTATGCCACTTACTTGAGATTCATTATTGTTTCAGCCTTTGATCATTTTGCATCTGTGCATAGCATTTCTGCAGATGGAACAGTAGTCTCAGATTTTGTATGAATTCACTTGAATGACTTTTTAACAATACATTTATTTAAACATGAAGTTGTCATTGATATACTTTATTAAAAGGATTTATATCAATCTGTTTCAGTTTTTATTTATATTCTCTTCAATATTTGGGGTAAAGAAATTCTGGTTTTACCAGGCAGCAGTGCTGGCCACCATGGAGGGTATGAGGAAGATTTGGCTTTAATATACAGCTTAATTAAGGAAGTGACTATACATGAAAATTTAACTTATAATATATTGTATCCCCATAGCATCTAATACAGTGCTCTTCAGTCTCAGTGCATTAATTTTTTAATTTATTGACTGATCAATGCAAAGGACTAAGTGAGCAACATAGACAGAAAACAGTGTAAGAGTTCAGAGAAAAGAAAATACGGGAAGATTTCATTGAGATCATGGAACCTGAGCTGGACCCTATAAAACAAGTTATTTTTTCTTTTAATTTTATTCTGATTTTAAAAACCTCAGAGAAGAGTTGGGAAACATACTCTTACTTCCACAGATAACCATTACTGGTTTTATTTTATACTTTTTTGATATTTTTGGGAGGGAAGGAACAAGGTAGGACAGATTAGGTAGCAGTAAGACTTCTCTGAATATATCTTACTGTATATTCTATGTAAAATCTGTATAGATATCTGTAAAACTATGCAGATGTAGTTTTGACTTTGGGAATGTAACTAATATAGCCAAAGATTAAATTAAAATAGATAAAATATTTAAAACAAAGAGAAATACATGAACCTAACTTTATTACAAGTTGGTAAATTAAACACACAGGAAAAGATCATTGCTTTAAGTGGCATAGTATTTTGTCTATGCAATATGTATTAGTTTCTTAGGGCTGCTGTAACAAAGTACCACAAACTTGGTGACTTAAAGAAATGTATTTTCTCACAGTACTAGAGGCTCGAAGTCCCAGGAACCCTGTTGGCAGAGTTGGCTTATACTGGAGGCTCTGAGAGAGTCTGTTCCATGCCTTTCCTTAGCTTCTGGTGTTGCAGGCAATCCTTGGCATTCTAATCTTTGCCTCCATTGTCACATGGCATTCTCCCTGGGTGTCTTCACATCATCTTCCCTCTGTGTGTGTCTGTGTCTGTATATCTTCTCTTATAAGGATACCAGTCATATTGAATAAAGGGCCCACCCTACTACAGTATTACCTCATCTTAACTAATTATATCTGCAGTGATGCAATGCTATTGCCAAGTAAGGTCACATTCACTGGTACTGGGGCTTAGGACTTCAATATATCTTTTGGGGGGACACAATTCAGCCCACAATACAGTCTTAGTGGAATAATGGTTAATTTTATGTATCAACTTGGCTGTGCGACAGTGACTAGGTATTTGGTCAAATATTATTCTGGATGTTTCTGTGAAGGTGTTTTTGTGGTTGACATAAATATTTAAATCAATGGACTTTGAGTAAAGCAGATTGGTCTTCATAATGTGAGTGGGCCTCATCCAATCAGTCGAAGGCCTTAGTAAAACAAAGACTGACCTCCCCTGGGTGAGAAGGGATTCTGCCAGCAGACGGCCTTCAGATTTTAACTGCAAAATCAGCTCTTCCCTGAGTCTACAGCCTGCCAGCCTGCCAGCCTGCCCTGCAAATTTTGGGCTTGCCAGCTTCTATAATCATATGAACCAATACCTTAAAATAACCCATATATATAAATATATATATATACACACACACATCCTATTGGTTTCTTTCTCTGGAGAATCCCGACTAATACAGATTTGAGTAAAGACAGGTGAAATTGTAAGGAAATTTTATACTTCATTTAACTAATTATTGGTAGTAATATCCTGTATCTTGAAACTATTTTAATATCCTATATGTTACAGAATAATGCAAATAAGTTATGTTAATGTGGTTAGGAATCAGTATTACAGTTTATAAGAGATGCAAGTATAAAATCAAAGAAATTAAGTAAATTCCTCTCTGGTTTAATTTTAATTGAAAATAGTATAAATTCCCTCTCTCTTTTTTAAGAATATGTATTTTAGCTGAGAACAGTGGCTCATACCTGTAATCCTAGCTTTGGGAGGCCGAGGCGGGAGGTTTGCTTGAGGCCAGGAGTTCAAGACCAACCTGAGCAAAAGCAGGACCCTATCTCTACAAAAAATAGAAAAATTAGCTGGGCATAGTGACATACACCTGTAATCCCAGCTACTTATGAGGCTGAGACAGGAAAATTGCTTGAGCCCAGGAGTTTGAGGTTACAGTGAGCTATGATGATACCTCTGCACTCTAGCCCAGGCAACAGAGTGAGACCCTATCTCAAAAACAAAACAAAAAAAAAACAAGAAGAAGAAGATATTTTATTAAGTTTGTCCACTGAAAAACTCTAGAAGCAGTGACATCCAAGTATCAGTCAGCATATCAGTTACCCAAATTATGGTCTCTATATATCTTTCCCATTAATGGAAGCTAAGGTTGTTTGGAGGAATGGTTGATTCCAAATCTGGGACAAGAAATAGACAAGATGAGCCTGGGACATTTTGTTGTGCCAGAAAGTAAAGACTAATAGATCATATCAAAAGGAATCAGAAGCCAACCTAAAGGCACTCTTGGCAAAAATGGGGCAATTTGAGCAGAAAAAAAAAAAAATCCTACAGTTGATCGAAACCATTCTTAATATATTTAAAAATGAATTCATATTGACATGAGAGAACACAAAAGAACAAAACAAAACAAACAAAACCCTCATTGGACTCCATGGGAAGTGGATGAAATCTGTTTTTTTTTTGAGACAGAGTCACTCTGTTGCCTAGGCTAGAGTGCCGTGGCATCAGCCTAGCTCACAGCAACCTCAGACTCCTGGGATCAAGCAATCCTTCTGCCTCAGCCTCCTGAGTAGCTGGGACTACAGGCATGCACCACCATGCCCGGCTAATTTTTTCTATATATTTTAGTTGTCCAATTAATTTCTTTCTATTTTTTAGTAGAGATGGGGTCTCGCTCTTGCTCAGGCTGGTTTTGAACTCCTGATCTTGAGCGATCTGCTGGCCTTGGCCTCCCAGAGTGCTAGGATTACAGGCGTGAGCCACCGCGCCCAGCGTGGATGAAATCTTAATTGAAAGGTTAATGGGGAACTTTATAATGCAGGGATCTGGCTATTACCACCAGAATCTACTGATCTACTCAAAATGAATTAACCAGTGTATCAGCTTTGCTCTATTACAAACTGCTTCAAAACATACTTGCTTAAAGTAACAATTTCATTTACTCACAGTTCTGTGGATCTGCTGGTAGTTTTTCTGGTTTGTTCTTGCTTTGCTATCTCTATGGTCAGTTGGCAACTCATGTAATCTAGAGAATCTAGGATGACTTCACTCGCATGATTTTTGGTTCACAGGTCAGTTGGTCTAGGTGACGTCAAGTGGGACTATTCATCTCTGCTCTAAGTTGATTCTTATCCTCCAGCAGGCTAGCCCAGGCTTCTTCAGATGGTAGTCTCAGCATTCTGAAAAGTAGCCAGAAAGGAAAAGCCTCAATGTACAAACACTTCTGGAGCCTCTGCTTGCCAGCAGATTTGCTATTGTCCTTTTTACCAAATCATGTCACGTGGCCAAGCCTAGAGTCACAACAAGAGGGGTCTGCCCAAGAGTGTGAATACAAGGAGGTATAAACAGGTGGCCGGGGGGAGCTATTACTGCTACAGTCTACTATCAACACAATCAAACACTGTACCCCTCCTGATGTGATACTATGTGGCGCACACAGATCAACCAGTGAAATAATCTTCCAAAATTACTGAACTGAATCTAATCAAACTCTAGAAATAACTTCCATTTTCAGGAAATTCCAGGGATAGAGGAACAAGTAAAATGATACCACAAGGAAACAAATAGACTAGTAGCCATTAATGCCTCTCACTGAAATGTCCAGATCTGTGCTTTTTCCTGCTCATGGTAAGATATACTTCCTGGCCTTCTTTCTTTGGATAGTGGCCTGTGACCAGTTGTGGCCAATGAGATGAAGAGTAATTGACTTCTAAGGTGAGCATTTAATTGCCTACATGAGACTCTGTAGAGCTCTTTTCTTCATCTGCCAGGATGAGCAACAATGCTTCATGTAGTAACTACTTTATCTATCTGGGTCTGGGAGTGAGACTGATGTTTAATAGGTGGCAGAGCCCCCGCTCAATCCGAGATGGACATATAGTAGGAGTAAGAAATAAAGCTTCATTGTTTTAAGCCAGTGAGATTGTGGAATTGCTTGTTACCACAGTATAATCTAGCTTATCCTAATTGATACAAACACAAATCTAGAATGTGGCTCATCCTACAGGACAAGTGACCTCGTTTCTTCAGCAAGTCAGTGGCATAAAAAATGTTAAGAGGGTCCATTCTAGATTCAAAGAGACATAAGAGCCCCTATAACCACATGTCATATGTGGATCTCGATGTCTAGTGATTTGAATAAACAAACTGAAAAAGGACATTTTAAGAAAATTGAGGAAATTTGTTTGTGGACTGGGTGTTATTGTTCATTTTGCTAGGTGTGATACTGACATTATATAAGAAAATGCCCATGTTTTTCAGAAATTTGTATGAAACTGTGTCTGGATGAAATGACATGTTATCTGGGATTTGTTTTAAATACTTAGGCAGAAATTTTTTATAATGGAAACGGGGTTAGTTGAAGCAAATGTGGCAATAAACTACTGAATCTGGGTGATAGATATATGGAAGTTCATTGTCCTAGTCTTTCTACTTTTATAGTATGCTTAAATTCTTTATAATAAAGAATAAAAATAAATAATGCTACAGAGGACACTCTTGTGCATAAATCTTTGCCTGCCTTTCAAATGATTTCCTTAGATGAGATTCCAAGAAGGAAATTAGTCAAAGTTAGGAACAGTTTTAAGTTCTTGGTACTTCCTGATATATTGCTTACCAAGATTTGCTGCACAGATTTACTCTTGGAAAGATAGGTTTTAGATACGTGGAGGAGAGTGGGGAAGGCTTTTCAAGAGCAACATTGGTGTAATGAAAGATGTGAAGATGAGTACTCATTCATAAAACATGTGGGGAAAGATGAATAGGAAAGTCTGACTAGAGCAAAGAATAAGTCTAAAACTGAAACTTACAGCTGGATCACAGGGCTTTAATGTTTTCAGATATTTTCCTGTAACACTGGAAAGGTTTAAGGAAACCATTTAAGGTTTTTGAGAAGGAATGTGACTTAGAGCAATTGTGTTTATGTTTCATAAAATGAAATGCTGAGTATTTTCTTTTTGCCGAGTTCCTAAACTGAAATGTCAATGACTCTTTGAGTAAGAAACGCTGCGTTAAGGCTTGCAGATTGCTGGAAGGGATCTCCAGAGACTGCCTGAGTGATCTCTTTGGCACAGGCCTAGTGAGTTATCTTTAAGTCTTTTTCCTCTGTCTTCTGTGGATGCAGAGAACAAGTGGTCAGTGTGGCACTTGTGATCCCACTTTATGTATGACATTAGAAAACAGCAAGCTTTGCCTTCATTTTCCTATGCTTAAAAAAACTCATTTTCACCTTATGAAACCACTCCAAATTTCAGGAAATAAATATGACACGTGGCTTTACCTTTTTACCTTGTTTTGATTTTCATTGCTGAACCTCATCTTTTTAAAGTCTCATTTGGCATCCATTTTCGCCCTCACCGGGCCTTTTCTCCACCTGCCCAGGGACTCCTGACTGTCGTTGCACCGTGTGTGCTGTGTGACTTAGGCTTTTGTGTTTGCTGTTTCCTCTGGTGTCTGTTTAGCTAGCTTCCTCATTTGCTTCAGATTGTTACTCAAAATTTCCTGCTCAGTGAGGCTTTCTTCAGCCTCCCCTATCTAAAGGCATAGTGCCCCCTCACCCTTGCAAAAGAAACACATTCCATCTTCCTTTCCTGCTTTATTTTTCTCCTTTCTTGAGTTAGGGACCTGAGGTAGCCACCCTGTGTTCTGTGCTTCTGGGGTTCTTATATCTTACTCCTTTTTTCTGACTATCATTAAAATTCAATTTAAATTTTTCTTCCTTTAATGATATCCCAGGCATCCTGTGAAAGATGAGGGCAGTCCTGCCTCCTTTCAGGTGTGACTTTCTTGGGCATAGGATTCAATTGATTGAATTGTCCTAGGCTCTCACATCTTTATAGGGACAGCCCTGCCCATCACTGCTTCACATGTGATTTTCTTATTTATCATGTATATCATGTTTACTGTCTCTTTCCCTCACTAGCATGTAAACCCCACAACAGTAGGGAGTTTTGTTGCTTTTGCTCAGGGCTTAGAATGGTGCCTGGCACACAGATTTTTCAATAAATATTTGTTGACTGAATAAATGAACATTGTCCATTTACTTGCATGTCTGTATCTCTTTATACTGTGGAATCCTTGAGGAGCTTTTAATAAAGCTACCCAACAGTATATATACAGTGTTTTGGATCACTTACTGTGGGCCAATGTCGATTATAGTGCCTTGCATAAAGTTAAACGAATCAATATTTATTTAAAGGGATGGATAAAAAAGTAAAAGTCTAATGACCTTTTAACCATGTAACCAATCAAGGCAAAGAACTTTTACAAAAATGAAAATTACCGTGTTTATTACTCACTTACACAGATTTTTTGAAAGCTTTGCAGTTGTGAGTACTATCTCAGGAATGCACTTTTGCGGTTGAGCTTCACCTTCTGTGTTCCAATACCCCACTGTGACTTGATCCTGATAGTGAGCCTTCTAAAAGTGGTCCCCAACCCCCAGGCCTCACAGTACCAGTACCAGTCCATGGCCTGTTAGGAACCTCAGCAGGAGGTGAGCGGCGGGTGAGTTCATCTGTATTTATAGCTGTTCCCCTTGCTCGAATCACTGCCTGAGCTCCGCCTCCTGTCAGATCAGCAGCAGCATTAGATTCTCATAGGAGTGTGAACCCTACTGCAAACTGTGCATTCGAGGGATCTAGGTTGTGTGCTCCTTATGAAATTCTAATGCCTGATGATCTGAGGTGGAGCTGCGGTGGTGATGCTAGCGCTGGGGAGCGGCTGCAAATGTAGTTTATCATTAGCAGAGAGGTTTGACTGCGCAATAAATGTAATGTGCTTGAATCATCCTGAAATCATCCCCCCACCCCAGTTCATGGAAAAATTGTCTTCCATGAAATTGGTCCCTGGTGCCAAAAAGGTTAGGGACTGCTGTTCTAAAAGATAGCATGTGGCAGTATACAAAGTTTTAAGTGTGCATATAGTCTTTGCCACAGAAATTCTATTTCTAGAAATATATCCTAATGAGATCATTAGATAAGGGACAAATGGACGAAGATTAGTAGCAATGCTGTTTATAAGATAAGAAAACCCAGGCTGGGTGCAGTGGCTCATGCCTGTAATCCTAGCACTTTGAGAGGCTGAGGCAGGGGGATGGCTTGAGCCCAGGAGTTCAAGAGCAGTATGGGCAACATATTGAGACCCCATCACTACAAAAAATAATAGCTGGGCATGGTGGTGTGGGCTTGTAGTCCCAGCTATGCAGGAGAATCGCTTGAGCCAAGGAGTTTGAGCTATGATGATGCCACTGTACTCTAGCCCAGGAGACAGAATGAGACCCTGTCTCAAAAAAAAAGAAAGAAAGAAAACTGGAAACTACTGTGCACCCATACATTAGAAAGTATGATATATCATACTTTTTAATGGGATATGAATTATATATAAATATAGAATGGATACTTCTGGTTAGAGATGGCAAAATAAAGGGATTTTTACTCCATCCTCTTACTCAAAACTCATTATTCACAACAAAAAGAATTAGGAAAGAAAAAATGTCATCATCAAGGAAATAGTCATAGAGGTTATTCTAACATCAAACTGGGACACATACTAAGTACTGTGAAATCAGGATTTTGGTGAAGAACGAAGCTGAGAACTGGCATATGCTCTTCCAAAGCTAGAGACTCTCCTAAATCTGTCATAGTCAAGAAAGGCTTATCCAGAAATCCTTTGATTAGATTGAATAGGGCTGCAAGTAGCTTCAAGAGGATGGAGAATGTCCCCACAGAGGCTCAAGCTTAATAACAGAACGGCAGCGGAGAGCCGAAGGGGAAACCAGGCAGGACACACCCAGGGAGACTGCCGGAGGGAGAGCATGGTGAAGGAAGGCACCTTAGCTCAGGATGCTGTAACAAAATACTGCAGACTGGGTGGCTTAAACAGCAGACATTTATTTCCTCACAGTTCTGGAGGCTGGAAGTCCACAATCAGGGTGCCTGCATGGTCAGTTTTGGGTGACGGCTCCCTTCCTACTTTGGAGGTAGCTGCCATCCTGCTGAGTACTCACATGACCTCTTTGTGTGTGTTCATGCAGAGAGACTGAGCTCTCTTGTGTCTCTTCTTAAATGACACTGTTTCTATCCTATCAAGGCTCCACCTTTATGACCTCATTTAACCTTAATTACCTCTGATAGGTCCTATCTCCAAATAACAGTGCCATTGAGGGTTAAGGCTTTGACATATGAATTTTGGGGGACAGGGGGACAATCCAATCTATAGCAGAAGGTGAGAAGGCAAGCAAAGCAGACAGAGTATGACTGTAGGGGATTTCTGTGAGTCTTATCACAAAGGAAGCAATGAACTTAATAAGAGGCTATTTAAGACAACTAATCTAAATGAAAGTTGCAGATTGGCCCAGCTGACTCTTCGTCCTATGCTATGTTGCAGCAAATAACGAGCCCCATTAAGGAAGACTAGTAATCAGAAAAGACTCAGAAGGGGACCGCTTTAGGTCAGGTTCTCTAGAAACAGAGCCTAAGACAGGAATTCTTATAAGAGTGATTTCTTGAGGAAGCACTTTCAGGAAAGACCTCTAAGGAAGTGAGGGAAGCAGGATAAGGCAGATGGAAAAGTTAACCAAACATGTGGCTTCAGCCTGATCCCAGAGGAGCTCTGGAACATGAATGACACCAGAGAAGTATACTGCCCCACCCTGCAGCAAGGGACCAGGACTTTTGTACTCTCAAACCCATCAGTCATTGGCCATGGGCCACACTCAGGTGGAGGAGATAATCTCTCGGCCATTTCTGGGTAGGACAGCTCCTGTCATGAGGGCAATTCTCAGGAAAAGGTGCATCTGTGAGCACTTGGCCGCCCACACTCGCAGCAGCTGGCAGATGAGCACAATGGCTCAGTAAAAGGCATCTGGGCAGCGCACCAACATCCACTAGAGCAGTGACTCTCACAGTGTGATTCCTCGTATAGCAGCACCAGCCTCATCGGAGAACTTGTTAGTAATGCAAATCTCGTCTCTCAGCCCAGGTCCATTGAATTAGAAACCCTGGGGGTGGGACCCAAGAATTTGTGTTTTAACAAGCCCTCCGGGTGATCTTGTTGCATGCCAAAGTTTCAGAACCACGGTGCTATAGGGGCCTATGACTAAAACTGTAAAACAAAAGGATGGGGTGGGGGGAAACCCAGAAAAATAAGGCAGATAGAGAACATTTGTTGTAAGAGAAATTAAGCAAATAATATACCAAGTTGAGACCCACAGTGAGTTATTTCTCAAAAAGACAAAAAGAGCTCAAAGAAGAGACTCGAAGAAAAAGTTTTAAGACAGAAGATGAAAGTGAGTTGGCAGAGCTAAGAAATGAAAGAGAAAAAACTTTTTCAGAGGTGAAAGCCACAGAAACAAAGAAATGACGATGATGATCTCAATTGTAGCCCTCCGCATTGATCAGGAAAACTGAAATCACTGTAGATATTTAAAGCAGAAACAGAAATAATTAGGGGACTTGGTTACAAAATGTTGAAAAGGCTGGAAAAGCAAATGGAACATGCAACGTAACCCCCAGCTGGAGCCCATCAGCCACACTCACTGTTGACCTTTGGAGGCACCATCACTGGTTCTGAACAGAAGCCACCCAGCCACCATGGCTGGTGATTCCGAAGCTGCTACCTCCAGTGAGCGCAGTCACCTGCAGTCCCTACAGTCAGAAATGGGAAGCCTGGACAATAGCGAGACCCCGTCTCTACAAACAATTAAAAAATTAGCTGGGCATGGTGGTGCACACCTGTGGTCCCACCTACCCGGGAGGCTGTGGCAAGAGGATCACTTGAGTCCAGGAGTTGGCGGTTGCAGTGAGCTATGATGACACCATTGCACTCTAGCCAGGGCAAGATCCTGTCTAAAAAAAAAAAAGTGGGAAGATGGCTTCTCCCTTCAAACTACCGTGTCCACAAATCTCTGAGGTGAAACACAAGAATATGAAACTGAGCCACGTATCCTTAAGGCTGAAAGACGACAGACTGGCAGTCACAAAAACATGAAACTTCAGGAAATACAGGATCCAGGGTGCCCTTGACAAAACTAGTGGAGACTTTCAGTGATCTATCTGTTTGGCAGATTAAGGATCCTGAAATCCTTCCTCAATCAATCACCTGACTATGCTGGGTAAAATATTATAATACACCTTTTTAAATTAATGAGCTTACCAGAAATAAAATACTCGGTGGCCAGGAACAAGTTGAGAGCTCCACTCTAGGGAGGTGAAGAAGCATTAAAGTCATTGGCCACTCTGGGGGCACCTGCCAATTCCTGGTAGGCAGAGCTTTGGTTTCCTAGGCCTCCTGCCAGGCACAGAGGCAGTGTCTTGGGTCTGCCAGTCCTCACATAAAGCCAAGTACTATAAACGGCATCACCCTCAGAGAACAAACAAACTAGCGGGGAACCCTCCCTTCAAAAGCAGACAGACATGTTGTGATGACCTATTTCTTTCAAATCAGTTGATGTTTTGAGTGCAAACTACACTCCGATCTGCACAGGACAAGTTAACAAGCTTCTTTCACTTACCAGGACTTTACAGCGTTAACCCAAAAGAATGGGTTCCTTCTTGGTATCCAGACCCTGAAAGGTCGCCTTCAGAGAGAAAAGCCCCTTCTGTGTCATGAGTTAGAATTGAGCCCAAACCTCTTGCAGTCTCTTGCACATATTCATTTTCCCACCTTTGCCCATGCAGTTCTCTCTGTTTGAAAGGCCCTTCTCCCTTCCCGTGTTCTCCAGGCCCCAACCCAAACTGGGGGAATACCGAGCATCCTTGAAAGCCAAGCCCAAATGCCACCAGCTCCATAAAGCTTTGCCAGACTGACCCAGTTCCGAGGAATTGCTCTCTCCTCTGTGCCCCCTGAGCGTTTAGTCCTTGCCGCAGCTCCAACATGTACTCCACCTGGAATTATGGTCTTTGTAGTGTATGTCTTGTCCCCATGAGATGACGCTGCTGGAGGACAACAGCTGTTCCTTGTCCATGTTTGTATCACCCTGCACCCTGAGAAGAACCAGTGCTCAAGTAATGTTTGATGCATTAACTTGAAGAGAATTGAATTGAAGGCCTGGGGTCTATATTTATCATTCTGGAAACTCCTCAGTTCTAGCTACTCTTATTTGTTGAAAACTGGAGGTTTCTGTGCATTTATAGACATGAATTGGAGGATCATCTGAGAAGTGATTCAGAAAAGTGTCGCCTTATGTGCTGTATCATTTTGTGGAACTGAGTTCTTAGGAAGAACAGTGCACAGCTGTGTTTCAGTCCCACGGTCCTCACAGTGTCTCATTCTCACTAAACCTCACAAATTTGGTCAGTTGCTTTGGCAGGATGGAGGATTTTTATTCAGTGTTCCTACTGTCCTGTCCTTCCATCTCCCAACCCCCAAAAAGGGGGCCCAATGAGGCAGCTGTGGAACAATAATGATGATAATCATAACAATAACCAACATTCCCATGGCATATTCTCCAAGCCAGGCACAGTTCTGAGTGCTTTACTCATGAATCCTCTATGGGGTAGGCACTGTTGATATCCCATTTGATAGTTCAAAGTATCCAGGCAGCTTAAGCAAAGTCGCACAGCTAGTGGGAACTCTGGCCTTGAAGTTATAGACTGGATTTGAATCTTGACTTGTTATTTGCTAGTTCTGAGAACGTATGCAAGTTACTTAACTCTCTGAGCCTTGATTTTCTCATCTTTAAAATGGGGATAATCTCTTTGGGATATAGAGAGATTCAATGAGATAATATATCTGAAAGTGCCTGTGTCTGGTAGATGATTAATGATTTTTTTTTTTTTTTTGAGACAGAGTCTCACTGTGTTGCCCGGGCTAGAGTGCCATGGCGTTAGCCTAGCTCACAACAACCTCACACTCCTGGGCTCAAGCAATCCTTCTGTCTCAGCCTCCTGAATAGCTGGGACTACAGGCATGTGCCACCATGCCCGGCTAATTTTTTTTTATATATTTTTTATTTCGTTGACCGATTAATTTCTTTCTATTTTTAGTAGAGACGGGGGTCTTGCTCTTGCTCAGGCTGGTTTCGAACTCCTGACCTTGAGCGATCCATCCGCCTCAGCCTCCCTGAGTGCTAGGATTACAGGCGTGAGCCACCGCGCCCGGCCAATAATAACTATTTTTAAAAGAGGAAAATAATAATATTGACATTGTAACAACTAAAGCAGACCCAAAGACAACCTGTTTTCATGCTGGCAAAATGTCTCCAAGTCCCTGGGGAATCATGTTATGACAGTAGTTTAATTCCAATGTGAAAAATTATCTCCTTCCAGCAAGAGTGCACAAGAAAAAACCACATTTGACATGTAAGACATAGAGATTGAGTCTTCTTCCCACCAAATGGGGTCCTTTCAGGTTATGGTATTTTTGCTGATCAGATTACACTGGGCTATAATAAAACATAAAAAAATCACAGTGAAGCCATCCAAAATATCCTGATATATTTTAATAATTCTGTATTAGCTTGCTGCATCTTATAACATTTTCTTGCAAATCAAGTCACAGCTGTGTGTGCTTTAGGCTGTGGCCGTCATAAACAAATATGAAAAGAAGCAGAGTTAAAACAGATGAAAACCGATGCTCATCCATTAGTCTGATGTAATCTAACACAAACGACCATTAGGAGACTTGCAAAGACATCAGAGAAACAGAAATGCGGATATGAGCTTCTGCATAACTGAATGACAGCTTTGCTGGTGCCTACTGTCTGGTTTGATCAAGGTTGTAATGCTTTTGGGAAGCCAATCCGCCCCTCTAGATGATTTGGTTGCTAAGTAAGGACAGTGGAAGAATCCATGCTACAGAGAGCCACATTTCCAAGAAATATACTCAAGATGGTAAAGTGAGTACTCCCCTCTTCCCTGGTAAAATTAGAGATGTGTTACCATGGAAACCCACCCATCACCACCATAGACTGGTTTAAATCTTTTGGCAAGGAAGGGATTATTGCCTTCTCCCATTTCTACTCCCTCCTCTTCCAAGTCCTCATCTCTTCCTAACAACTGGAACTCGTTTAGCGTCCTGAATGAACAATTCTATAAATGCACATTTGGTAAAATGAATTCACCTACTTGAAGGGATGCCACATTGAACTACTTGGTGTCAGAGTAGCTGGAGAGAGAAGCCATGCCTTAGAAGTATGCCTGTGGAGTGTACTGCTCCCTCACTCGAAGACACTGTGCAATGAATGTGGCCTCCACAGTGGGAGCAGTGTGAAGTTACACATTCTTTAACAGCTCACTCGCCTAAACAGCTCAAGTGTTACTTCATTTTTTTATTATAACAATTTGTCCTGATTGGGTGTGGTGACCTACACTCCCTAGCTGGGAGTTATTTGCCTAGATCAGAAATATCTGAGCTAGTAATTTAGCTGGGAACACGGGTCAAAGGTAAAAAGCCAGTTGGGTTGCGGGGAGAGCCAATCCTTGAGGAGTCCTCTTGTTGGTCACCTAGAATTGGGGGATCTGTCCAGATTAATTGTCAAGCTTTTCCAGAACAGCACGAACTTCCTCTGGATGGTAGTTCCAAGGGCCGGGTTTACCCTGCAAGAGAAATGAATCAGATATTCCCAGATTTCCAACTTGCAAGGAGCATGTGGTCTGGAGCTTAGTTGTAAGACCTGGGCAAATGACATCTATGTGGGAGTCGCCAGCATGGCGAAGTCAATGGCAGATGCAACTGTGAGGTAGAAGTGATCACCCAGAGTAGAGTCGTACCAACAGTTAACAGGAAGAATGGACAGGCAAGGAGGAGGAAAGCTAGAGGAGGTAAAGTCACAGAGTTGCAGGCAGAGAAAGGAGTCTATACAGATAAGCTTTTCTTCCCTAATCAGACCTTCAGACTGGCCTGATCTTCTTATCCAGGCCTCACGTCAAGTTCTACCCATTCTACATCGGAACCACCTCCACCTCTCCAGTCCGCTGCCCTACACCAGCCTCTTCATCCCCACTCCTCAGCCCCTGCTCCCTGCAGTCCCTTCTTCACCCAGTAACCAGTGAACTAAGTACGGAGCTGATCATGCCTCTCCCCTACCCACAACCCTTCAGGGGCTCTCCTTTTTTTTTTTTTTTTTTGAGACAGAGTCTCACTCTGTTGCCCCAGCTGGAGTGCCGTGGCGTCAGCCTAGCTCACAGCAACCTCAAACTCCTGGGCTCAAGCAATCCTCCTGCCTCGGCCTCCCGGGTGGCTGGAA
The DNA here is from genome assembly GCA_963574885.1 of Lepilemur ruficaudatus. Lineage (NCBI taxonomy): Eukaryota > Metazoa > Chordata > Mammalia > Primates > Lepilemuridae > Lepilemur > Lepilemur ruficaudatus. Next base: position 59,348 of record CAUYRT010039731.1, read on the forward strand.
CTACAGGCATGCGCCACCATGCCCGGCTAATTTTTTCTATATATATTTTTAGTTGGCCAATTAATTTCTTTATTTTATTTTTTTAGTAGAGACGGGGTCTCGCTCTTGCTCAGGCTGTTTTTGAACTCCTGACCTCGAGCGATCCACCCGCCTCGGCCTCCCAGAGTGCTAGGATTATAGGCATGAGCCACCGTGCCTAGCCCAGGGGTTCTCCTTTGTCCTGAGATGAAGGCCAAGCTCCTTGGTCCAGAATGGGACCCCTATCACCCAAATGCCCCCAATTCTCTATTCACACTCTGCCCTAATATGCCTCGGTGCCTTCACCCACTCTCTTCCCTGTATTTGCAATGGTTCTCATCCACCGTGCTCCCTGGCTGACTCCTTATCCTGCGAGGCCCAAGCAAACCTCCTCTGAGAAGCCTGTCCTTCCCGAGGTTGGAAAACTTAGTCTGAGAACCAAATCAGTTCTGATGCTTCACACTCTTTCTTTACATATTGTCTGTGGCTGCTTTTGTGCTATAAGAGCAGAATCGAATTGTTGGGACAGGGATTATGTGGCCACAAAGTTGAAAATATTTGAAAATCTGGCCTTTTACAAAAAAGGTATGCCGACCCCTGCTCTGGAGTCTCCCAGCACTTCGGATATTGTAATACTCTTACGTGGGATGTGAGTCTTCCTTGTCTCCTAGACCATGAGTACCTTGAAGTAAGGTGTGGGTCATTTTCAATTCATTTTTGTCTTTCCAGTATTTGCACAGGGCCTGACCCTCTACAGACTCAGTGCCCAGCTTGCAGAAATCATGGCATCTTAGAACCATGTCTCAGGAAACAGGAAAGGAAGAAGGACCTGAATTCTTAAACTGTGAGCCTTGGCACCCTGGGGATTCATTTGCAAGTTGTTGCTTATTTTGCCTGAATAAGTAGGGCTGGCTTGACCTATGGGCAGAGGAGCATCCACTGGTTGGGTTTCATCTGTTCTATAAAACTTAGTTTCGACCCTCTCAAGGCAGGCCCACAGTGTCTAAGGGGTCAGAGGCTGTACCTCCCTCCCCGGTCTGGCTGGAAGTCTCGAGAGGAAGCAATCCCCAGAAAGGAGGACCCGTTTCTGTCCCACATCCCTGCTTCACCTGTGCAGCTCCGAACCACAGGGCTCACTCTCTTTGGGCCTCTTACACACCCCCTCCCTGCACCCACCCACTCCCGCTCAGGCCTGCCTCAGAGAGGAGCAGCTCAGACCCTTCCACTGTGGCCCATCCTATGGGGGATTTAGAATTAAAATCTGAGCCTTGGCCAGTGCGACCCTGGACAAGTCAATTCCCAGGTCAATGCTCAATTGAGCATTGTTTATAAAATGAGAATAATATTCTTTCTCGCTCAGCTTAAAACCAAACCAGGGCTGGGCCGGGTTCAGAAGGCAGCCAGGAGGATGCAGCTCCAGTCCAAATGCCAGGGACTTGCTCATGCATTATTTCTTCCCCTGTGAGGTGGGGACCGGCATCCCCATTTTACAGAAGAGGAAACTGAAGCTCCAACAGGTTAAAGGACTTGCCTACAGTCACATGGCTGGTAAATGGCTGGGCAGTGATTTGAATCCAGGTCTGCTTGATACAAAGCCCCCTCTTTGCCCTTACCTGCCCTGGGCCCCTTTGCCTCCCTAGGCCACCTATCCCCGGGTCACCACCTTGTAGAGGATCCTGCCCTTCTGGAGTACATAGAGCCTCTCAGGCAGCGCCGCATAGAGCCGGCTGCTCTGGTTCTGCATCGTGTCCACCACCACGGGGCACTGGGGGCTCCTGGCCAGCAGCATGTGGGCTGCCCGCAGGCGGTCCTGGAGGTTCCGGTGATGCCTGATGTCCACGTTGTTCTTAAAAGCCCAGCCATCTACAAGAGAAAGGCCAGGCACAGAGCCCTCAGCATGGCACACACTTCCTGCAGACTACATACCCCTCACTTTTTTTTTTTTGAGACAGACTCTCACTCTGTTGCCCAGGCTAGAGTGCCATGGCATCAGCCCAGCTCACAGCAACCTCAAACTCCTAGGCTCAAGCAATCCTCCTGCCTTAGCCTCCTGAGTAGCTGGGACTACAGGCATGCGCCACCATGCCCAGCTAATTTTTTCTATATATTTTTAGTTGTCCGATTAATTTCTTTCTATTTTTAGTAGAGACGGGGTCTTGCTCTTGCTCAGGCTGGTTTCGAACTCCTGACCTTGAGCGATCCTCCCACCTCGGCCTCCTAGAGTGCTAGGATTACAGGCGTGAACCACCGAGCCTGGCCAACCACCCCTTACTTTTAACTGAGGTTCTCAG